>JAZKJV010011099.1:600000-830048 GCA_037367405.1 Ottelia alismoides
CATGGCTCCTGGAGGTCCGAGTCGCTCAGACGAGGTCGGTGAAGTAGCGGACCTCCAGGAACCTCTTCCTGGTTCGATTCGAGCCCAGATGGGCTCTATTCTTCGTTTGACCTGCAGAGGAAGAACCGAGGGGGTGAGGGCTTCCTCCTCGACCCAGGGTTTTGAAGCTTGGCAGCAAAATGGAGTGAGGCGGAGGGGCTCCGACGAACGGCGGAGGTGGAGCCCCGATTCGCGAAGACCAGAAGTCCTCGGTTGGTCAAAGGCGAAGGATCGATGGAGAATACGATGGGGGTTGAAATGGGGTGTTCGTGGCGGTCGGATACGGTTGGGTTCACCGTGAGGAAGTCGCCGGAGCGGAGCTCCGGCGAACTTCGAATTTTTGATTTTAAGCTGGGGGGATTAACTAAAGACTAATCTAACTACTGGAATTAAAAACTAACATCGAAACCTAACTAAAAAGCATAAACAGGGCAGCTCTTATACCTCGGGGCCACCAGGGAGCAGGGCGGACGCCGGAGCTCCACCGCGACAAAACTACCCTTCCTCTGGCCGATTCGAGACGCTGGAGCACTCCCCCTGTCACGAGGAACGTCCCAGGAATGGAATCAAGGCTTAAGGTTGGATTAAAATTGGCCAAACTTGCGAAAGGGGGCGAAGCTTCTTATTTATAGACATTGGCAACGTGCCTTATTGACTAGCGATTATTGCATGATCCAATGAGTATCCAATTGATCCAAGTAATTGGCGGGTATCATGGATGATCAGAGAGCAATTCTTGTGAAGGAAGCGAGCTCGATCGATGGACGGGATGGCCATAAAAAAGGGATGAAAATCGGGGAAAAGATGGTTCAGAGACGCCAGAGCTGGGATGGGACAGTTGACCAGGGGGTCAACGAGGACTGGCGCCCCATTGGCCCACGTCGGCCGCTAGACGCCAAAATAGGAATTTTGATTAGAAATTGATTTTTTTAGCCTAGTAAATGATTTATTTAGAATTTTCTTAAAGAATAAAAAATGTGTATTTTTTATGTAGTATTTATTTGTGATTTTTATTGAATTTTTCGAAGTGTTTTATTATGGTTTTATTTTAATAAAATGTATATGTGTATATTTACATGTATTTTTGTGTATTTTATTTTTAGTTTGTTTATTTTATTTTATTATTTATTGGCTTATTTTATAAATTTATAATTTATTTTTGTGAGTATAAAGGTATTTTTATTTAATTTTTAGGAGTTTATTTACATTTTTAAATAAATAGGTATATGCAGATGTAAGTATACTTATAGGTATTTTACCTATATATTATATACATTTTATTTATTTAATGAATGTTATTTGTTTTTATTTTGGATTTGTATTTTTAATAAGTTATATATAATATAGACATTATTATAAAAGTATAAATGAATAAAAGAATAAAATAATAAAATCCCATTTTATTTATGTACATTCTTAACATAGGTATTTTACCTATGTATTACATAAACTTATTTTATTTTAGAAATTCTTTTTAGTTTTCTTTTAATTTTAATATGTACATGTATTCTATACATTATTTGTAAAATTCTAAAAATATGAATTTGCTACAATAATGAATAATGAATAAATGGAATATTTTAATCAGGCAGGTTGCACAATGAGGGCCAAAAACCTAATTTTTGCATATGGACTCCAAAAATTATGAAACCAATTTTATTAAATAGTTCTTGGAAATCTATATACAATCAAAGGTGAGTTTGGGGTGGTTTGGAGTTTTTATTCGCAAGATATGGGTCTGTGAAGTTGAGATTTTGGCTTTTTATTCTGTGTATAAAATGTACACTGAGTATTATTTTTACACAAACTCAATTTTGTATTTTTATTTACATTATTATCTACAACTTTCATGAACAAAGTTTCTTTATTTGATGAATAAATAATTATGTACAAAATAGGTGTCACAAATACATAAATAAATGAATAAATAAATGAGGTATTTATTGTATACTGGCCCTTATCTCCCCCTACGTTATTCCTTGTTGACCAAATACCATACTGGCCTTGGTCTCGGGGTTTGGGTCATAAAATATTTGCAATATTTTATTCCTTTTTCTTTTCTTCTCTTTATTCTATAATTTTGGCATTAAACACCTTATTTAATGTGTAAGTAATACAATGAATGATGAATGCTATTATGCACAAGTTGATGCTATTTACATGCATTTGCTGGGGTTTTTGAGGCCAAAATGATAGAATAAAGGTGATGAAATGGGGATTCATCACCCCCATCACCTGAAATCGCCCCCTCTCCGCCTATAAAATGCTATCCTCCTCCACCTTCAACCTTCGTCCACCAATCACGGGCTTAGGCCCAGCTCCGCCCACCCCTTCGGTGACATCGGAGTAGCGGATAGTAGAGGCAATGATGACATGCTGCCTCGGTGTTGACCTGTGGTTTTCGGGCCACGTAGCGGCTGTCCTAGGTGTCACAGAGCACCTCACCCTGGCTGAGTGAGTTGTGTGAAGACCCGAGGACCGCCCCGGTCCTCCGCCCAAGCCTCCCCCACCGCCATTGACCTCTTCGATCAGGTAAGATTATAACCATCGTCTCATCTTCTTTTCTCTGAATTTTTCCAAGACACACACTCACTCTCCTCGTCCATTAGATCCGTCAATACACTCACCGGATCACCATCACCTTCGTTGGTGGTCCAAACCACATCCTCTCTCCATCATCACCTCAACCACCTCCACCCATTTTCTCTCTGCTCTGTTGGAGGGAAACTCGCCGGGTCACCACTTTCTCTGCCCCTTGGACCCCCACTTCACTCATATCGCACGCTTTTGCTATCCCCTACCGTCTCTTACAGGTCGTGTCTTCAATGGTCAGAATCCACATAGCAGCTCCGATCTGGAGCATACTCTCCGACAACGCTACGCTGCTCCGCCTCTCCACCAGTCGCCGGAGCCCCGCCTTTCTGCTATCATCCTTGCCAACACATCAGCCCCCTTCTCTGACCTTCGAAGGGCTTCGTGGAGCACGGAGGAGCCAACCCATTGTCGTCGGAGCACAACCTCCTGCGATGAAGATGGAGGAACTTGATGAAGCAGCTATCTTCCGATCATCTGGATCGGACGATCCTGATGAAGGTCCGAGCCTCATGCCTACCCTACAAGTTCGGGTGTCCCGAGCCACGAGCCGAGCCTTCCTGACATGCCATGTGTCACCGAAGCTGCAACCCGCCCGAGCCTAGCCCCTCGCATGCCCTGCATGGGAGGGGGCTAGATCATTTACAGAAGAGTCCCTAGGGTTTGCATATATTGCATTTAAGTCCCCAGGTGCGTGCCTCATGTGTGCGCCTGGGTAATTTACAGGGAGACCCCGTCGAGAATTGATAATTACAAAATAGCCTGATGAATACTCATTCATCACTCTTTATTCTTATATTTTAGCTACAAAAACCTTTGCAAATACATGTAGATATGTGTAAATACAAATAATTATCAAAAGCATGCATTGTGTAAAAACCTATAATTAGCATGTTTTTGTGCAAAAATAAAAGAATAAAGATTAAAAAGAAAAAGAGGGAAATATTTAGAATAAATATTGAGCAACCTAACCCAAGGGAGGGCTCAGCATGGGCCTGACCGCATAAAAGCCAAAGTAAAGGGAGATAGGGGTTCATGAGTGTAAATATTTATGTAAATAAAATAAAGATGTTTTCCTCACCAAAAATATGCTTGTAAATACTTGTATATATTTATAAATATAAAAACAAAAGAAAAAGCTAAAAATCAAAAAGAACAAAAATACCTCCTTTCATCATGTACATGAACCACCCCTAGATAGTTATTTAAACCTTATAAATAAATAAAATTAATTTCCAAAATTTTTGTAAATATTCTATGTTATATAATGTAAATAAATAAAATAAGAACAATTAAAACAAAAACAAAATAAAAATAGCAAAAATTAAAAATACAAAAACACATTGTACAAATACCATGTATATAGATGTATATATATATTTATTTTACCTATGTACATAAATAATAAAAATAAAATAAAATACCTTTTTATTCCTTATTTTATTCTATAAATAAATAAAATATAAAATAGGGATAAAATTGCACAAAAATAATAATTTAAAAATCAAAAATCAAAAACCCTAATTATGTACATATACCTATATATTACATACTATGTATATACCTTATTTTTATTTCCAAAAATTAATTAAAAATCACTAAAAAATAGAAAAAAATAAAATAAAAATATTTTGTGTTTTGAGTTTTTGTAAATTCGGCCCCTAGCTACCTTTATTTTTCACTTCAAGATCCAGCCACGTGGCCGATTTCCATTGGGTCCTAGGGATGTTGACCGCCCGGTCAACTACCCCCCCAGTACCACCTCCCGCGGGTCTGAGCTCTGGACCCGATTTCTCAGATTTTTACCCGCTCAACCCGATCCCTATTCCACTAAACCCCGGGCCCGAATCCTTAATCTCTCATCCGACATCCTCGCCGGAGCCGCATCCTTGGGATCCGCGCGCTCCAGAGCTTGCCCGGACCCATCTTTCTCGGACCCCTAGCCGTATATAGCTGCAGCTCCGCCACTCGATTGCTCCATCTTTGGCCATTTGCTTTGTTCTCCTGTGAGCTCCAGAGAGTGCGTGAGGTGACAGCTCGCGTCTGAGCCTGTTGAAGCGAGGAGAGGAGGCGCGACCATCGATCCGGCGAGCCCAGCCGCCGCAGCTCCGCCACCCGCGTGAGCTCCGAGCCTCAGAGCGAGACGATCCTTGAGGCGACGACCAGGAGCATCAGCAGCTCCTCCCCAGTCTCTCCGACCACCCAGGTAACCCCTTAGGCTTCCCGTTTCCTTTAATTTCCGTTTACGCCCAAATCGCGCCGCCGTCGCATATCTTCGATTCCGACCATCCCTTCACTCCGCTCGATCATCGGAACCGACCATCACCTTCGCCATCTCCCCGCGCACCTTCTTCACCCCTCCAGCCAACCCAGCTCGCACAAGAGCTGGGAGTCGAGCTCTTCCGTCCACCACCTTCGCCGGAGCTCGCCGCTTCGACCCACCGTTCACCCCCACTTTGCCTAACCGGGTCGAGGCAGTTTGCCCTCGACCTGCGAGTCTTCTGGGTTTCTTTGCAGGTCCAACAAAGGCCATCTGAGGCCTTTCACGTTCAGACCAGGAGCCTCACCTCCGCCACCCTCGCCGGAGCTCTCCCGAGCTCGGCTGGGCCATCGGAGGGCATCAGTAGCTGCGCACCACCACGCCGGAGCTTCTCCGTTCCTCAGGCGCAGCAGAGGAGGCCGGGAGCGCTTCCATGAGGCCGGCGAGTTTCGTCGGCCGCCTGTTCTTCCTCGTCCTCCAGTTGCCGTCAGATCAGCCTCATCGCTCCAGATTCTATCCTAGCCGTCCGTTCTTGGAGCCACAGATAGCGTCCGATCAGAGGAGATCTGATCCCAGCCGTTAGATCGACACGTGGCTCGACCGTTACCGTTGGATCAGCCCGAGGACACCAGCGCTGGAGTGCCACCTGCCCTCGACCGCTCGATCAGCCACGTGGCAGCCATCCAGCCCTTCCGCATAATAAAGGGTAATTTACCCTTAGGCCCTGTCTTTATTTTTATTTAGTTTTAGTCCTGTAAATATTAAAGTCAGTTGTTTAGTTTTATGGCTATTTGCATATTGGACCCTGTGCTTTACTTTATTTGCATTTATACCCGTGCCAGTTGTGGACACGTGCATCGACACGTGATATTTTGGTTTATTTGCAGTAGAGACCCCTGTAGTTCTGGATGTTATTGAATGAATGAAAACTTTTATCTATTTGCATTTATACCCCTGTGCGTGGTTTATTTGAGCATGTGCGATATATTTTGGGTGTTTTGCAGATAGGCCCCTGGACTTTTTGTACCTGTTACCAATAAGTCCTCGGGACTTATTTTTCTTACATTTGGGTCCCTGAGTGCCCCAGGCACGCGCGTGGCGCGTGTTTTACTGGGTATTTTGCACCAGACCCCCCAGAACTTTGGGTATTTGCACTTCGGTCCCTATGCACAGTGCCCCTTCTTTATTTTTGATTAAAATAGCAAAACACCTCCAAATCCAACGAAAATTGGAAACATGGCTCCTGCCATGGTGTAAAATTTTCGTGGATTTTTGAGGACATTTTTGATTTCGTTTGGTATTTTTAAAAATTCAAAAACTTTTAATTTTGTTACTGCCTAACTTGAAAAATCACAAAAAAATATTAAAACTCCATTAAAAATTCTATAAAAATTACCCACTGTTTGTCTTACTTAGTTTGATTTTCTAGCCAATTTTGGCTATTTTTCATCACTGAAAATCACTAAGAACTTAAAAACACTCAAAAACCTATAAAAATTCTAGTAAATAAATTAAAAATCCAAAAACAATAAAATTGGTGCCTAAATTTTCCTCATTTTGTCTTCTTTGTAGAAAAATTACCTCCATGCATTTTGGAGCTCTTAGATATTTTATCTAAGGCTTTTTGGCTCGGCTGGACAGTACAATCTCTTTTAGCTACTTTTTTATTTTTAGAAAATTAGATAAACATCAGAAAATTCTCAAAAATTCACCAAAAACATAAAAAAATATAAAACACATAAAAATATTTTTGTTTGAATTTTTGATTGAATGTTAGTGCTTTAAATAATTTGTTGAAGTGTGCTTTTCTTTGTTTTTCTTAATTTCTTAATCACTTGAAAATCTAAAAAAATATAAAATAAATTAAAAACCACTAAAAATATTTTCTTCCTTTGTTTTATTTCTTTTTACTACTTCGTAGGCCGAGAGGCCATCCCGTGCTCCTTGTGTTCGACCCTGGTCGCTATACCAGGTTAATCCAATAACAGGACCGTTATTCGTGTTTTGATCGATTTTATATATTCTGAGTGGTTCATTTTTCTTGATTGACATAGCCAGGTGATTTAGGTCGCAACGACCATCTAGACACCTTTGCAATGGTCATTTGGCTGGTCATCAGAATGGCGCCGTTGCCGGGGAGCACGGCTTAGTAGTTTTCTTTTTCTTTTCGTTTTTGTTTTCGCGGCTTTTTCGCGGCTTTTGTCTATATTTTATTCTTGTTTTATTTTATTTTATTTCCTTTTTCTTTTATTTTTGTTTCTATTTGATTTTGTGTGTGTTTATTTTATTTTGTATTTTGGCATATATACCCTCACTTTTATTTTCATTTCTTTTTCCTTATTATTTGATTACTTTGGTCTGACCATTCTTCTCTTTCTTGCGAGGGCCCGAGGACCGAGGCGGCCGATTTCGAGAAGCCGACGCAACCGCGGGATTTGGAGGCGGCTCTTTTCTTTGCGGAGCCGCGAGAGAGAGTGAGAGAGAGTCGAGTGGGAGAGGATTTTCATTTTTATTTCATTATTATTGTAATAATACAGAGACTCTCAGGACTTGGACACTTTTGACTTAGCGGGTCTGTTTCGCCGAGCACCGGTGTGCTCGGGGGACCCTTAGGATTTTCGCGGCTTTTTACGCGGTTTTGGTTTTCTTTTATTTTCTTACTGCCTTTTCCGGTGTTTACGCGGTTTTTGCTCGAGTCCCTAGACTTAGGAATTTCTCTTGCTTGTGCCGTAATTAGTAGGGTCCCCACACCTAACTGCTTGCCTGTTCCTATAGAACGCTAATTGGACTCACTAATAATCAATTAATAAAAATAACCGACTCATCTCCTTCGTAGCCTACGTGCCGCAGCCCGTCCTGTAAAGCGCTTTCTCCTACTCCCGATTTGTCGGACAGAGGAAGGACGGGCCAAGACCGGACCCTTTGGCTTGGAGGTCGGTGACCGGTTAGACGGTTCTTGCGATAGAAATTGCTCGTCTAGGACTCGGCTTTCCCGTTGCATCATATAGGTAGTTTATTTTCAGTCTTTAAATTCTGCGCGGATCACTTGCATGTAGAGTGCTGGAGACAAGGTACATATTTCTTACTCAGCATGCATCATTGATTTCATCGCGCATCGGCTTTTTCGTCTTCTCCCTCCTGTTTTGGATTAAATAACCAGGAGAACCGAAAAATTCGTTAGGCCGTTTGTTTTTATTTGAAAAATATTAAAAAGAAAAACCATAAAATTGAGACTGGTTAAAACTATTGATCTTAAAAGACGCTCACCCTAAAAAATTTTTGTCTTGGGGAGAGCAACCCCCTCATTGTATGGTTTGGATGCGCGAGAGAGTGACCCGCACCCTAGGTAGAGCCCTCCGGTGCTAGTCCCGACTGATTACCGACTCTTCCGTGCGGGCCAGTCGGTTGGGGTCGCATCGGGTATCCTAACAGGTCACGTAAGCGCTCTGATATTTTGTGTGTTCACCTAATAAAATTGACAAGATAATTTGACCGAACTTTCACGGTCTTCAGCTCGCGTCGCGTTGGTGAACCGTGGGTTTGTTTTGTGATCATAGTTTCTCCAGATCTCATCCGTACTACTCGCCAGATCAAGATGATGGGTAGACGCTCTCTTAGGCAGCCTATGGCTGCACCGCTTTCGGGCACGTCTACCCAATCATCTAGGTTGGCCCACGAGAGCGAAGACCAGCTCTCCGAGCCCGAGTACGACTCCGCCCTGTTCCCCCTCGACCCCCTTTCTTTCAGACCTGAGAGACATGAGCCCGAGGAGAGATTGATGGATTTGACAGCACCTGAGTTGGGCTCATTTGATTTTGCAGACGTTATGGCCGGCAGTTCTGAGGATCGTTCCCGTCAGCCTGAGCATTTCGTATTGGACCAGGGAGCGATCAACTCCACCCTGATCGCCTCATTAGAGACCGTTCAGCAGCAGCTGAGGGATCAGGGAGCATTCATGCTCGATATGAGGAGAGAGATGGAGCAGATGAGAGCAGAGCGAGAGCAGAGGAGAGAGGGACCGAGGATCCCAGATGATGCGGACGCAGCAGCTGCAGCAGCAGCCGCCGCCGCAGCGGCAGCGCCGCAGCCGCTGCCGGAGGACCACCGAGACCGATGCGGGAGTTACACAACCCCGGATCGACGCTGACGCACCACTGGGTAGTACTTCCAGCGATCGTGGGGGACTTCAAGTTCCCCCCAAACACTTTGCAGCTACTCCCCCGCTTCCACGGACTCGCGACAGAGGAGCCCCATCTCTACCTCCAGGAGTTTTTGATGATATGCAGCACTGTCCACGACCGTCAGGTGGACCAGGACACGATCAGGATGATCGCCTTCCCCTTCTCCTTAGCTGACAGAGCAGCCACCTGGCTGAAGCATTTGGGGAGGTTTGTTTACACCTGGGAGCAGCCCCGCACCGAGTACTTGAACAAGTACTATCCACTCGGGCGGACGAATGCAGCGAGGGCCCTGATCAGCAACTTCTCCATGCTCCCCAACGAGCAGTTTCACGAGGCATGGGAGAGGTTCCGAGAGCTCACAGAGAGATGCCCGCACCACGACATTTCCAAGCCAAACCTAGTTCAGAGCTTCTTCAGCGGGTTGACACCAGAGCTCCAGGGTCTGGTGAACGCTTCTTGCGGCGGGTCCTATTTCGCCAAGGACCACGACCAGGTCTGGGCCATTTACGAGGAGATGGCCGAGAATTACATGGTGATGTCCCAGACCCAGTTGTACACACAGAGACCCCAGCAGCAGCCAGGACCCGTGCAGTACCAGCGGATAGCACAGGTCGATGCAGGTCCATCTAGTTCGTCCGCAGTCGCAGCAGCACAGGCAGAGTCGTCCACTGTGGACATGGGTATCATCAGTGAGAAGTTGGACCGCATGGAGCTGATAGAGAAGAAGCAGTGCCAGAGCATCACGCAGATGGAACAGATGGCACAAACTCTGAGCGACATGAAGACCCAGCTCATGTATCTCCAAGAGGCACAGACGGCTTCACAGCCCCGTCTTCAGTCGCGAGGCGACACCGGCGGCAGCAGCAACTCGTCCCAGCGCTCCAGCACCTTTCAGCAGCCTAGACAGGTTCATCTTGTACAAGCGGAGCCGTACCAGCAGCAGTAGCCTTCTTACCAGTCCCCACCATCTCTAGACTTGCAGATGGTGGTATACCAGCCGGATCAGCCTCTGGCAGTACTCCCTCTAGCCCCCTACGATGCAGAGCCGTTGATGGATGTCAACGGGATTTGGTATGACCGCCCCCAGCCTAGGATCCGATGAGACCATCCCGGATTCAGGTGGGGGAGTGGAGGTGCCCAGCCCCAGCAGCAGTCATCCGGTCAGGGAGGGCAGTATGGCCAGCAGAGAGACCACCAGCCGCAGCAGCAGCAGCCCCCAGCATATCAGTCACACCAGCCTTCGTCCTTCGGTCCTCGTCCCTATCAGCAGCAGGGACAGTCTTGGAGACGTGAGCAGCAGGCTCACCCAGCATACCAGCAGCATCCCTCCTCCTACCCCTCTCATAGGGCTGTCAGGAAAGCTCGAACTCGACGAGTTCAACTCGGGCTCGGCTCGTTAAGGGCTCGCGAGTCGGACTCGAAAGCTTAACGAGCCCGAGCTCGAGTTGGGTTCTATGGCTCGTTAGCTTATCGAGTCGAGTCCGAGTTGGGCATTGTTCAACTCGGAAACTCGACTCGATAACTCGTTTTCCATCTTAATAAAAAATTAAAAACATATATACCGAAACTTCCACATTAAGTTTGATATGAAAGAGAGGTTAACATTTTTCTTGTCCAAAAAGCTATAGAAAAGAGTATAAAAAATCAAAATTACAAATGCCATTTTACATAATTTAATGTATAAAATAGAACAACGACTCATTAAGAGGTTCATGAGCCTGCTCATTTTGAGGCTCGTGAGCCAGCTCAGAAACTCATGACTCGATAAGAGGCTCATGAGTCATCTTATTTTGAGGCTCGTGAGCCAACTCAGAAACTCGTGGCTCGATAAGCGGCTCATGAGTCAACTCGAACTCGACGAGTTCGAGTTCGAGTTGGTGATCCAGGGCTCGACCCTTATCGAGCCCGAGTTCGAGTTGTATGTTTCTTATCGAGTTCGAGTTCGAGTTGAGGCCAACTCGGCTCGTTGAACTCGATAGACACCCCTACCCTCTCAGCAGCACCACCAGCAGTTCCAGTAGCCTCAGCACCAGAGAGGCTACCCGTCGGGCTCCCATGAGAGCCCCGCCTTGGATGACATCGCCCGCCTCCTCACGGATCAGCAGGCTACATTCAGACGGGAGATGGACGAGTTCCGCCAGGAGATGCGGGACCTGGTGAGAGGGAAGGCCGCCATCCCTGCACAGATAGAGCCGAACCCGAATAACCTCAAGAGGAAATCTGAGCAGGTAGTTTCCACTGAGTACACCACTCCTAGTGATCCATTTGTTGATACATCTTCGGATCTGTTTGATGCTGATTTTGTTGCACTTAGGAGCGGTAGGACACCAGCAGGCGGCGGCGCCTCGTCTGAGCTACACCACGAGGATACTTCCGGGGCGCCACATGAGGAGGAGGAGAGCGGTACTGATGCCGCACACGATGATGACGGTGGTACTGACGCCACCAAGGATGCTGATTCTACCGGCGGTACTGAGGCCGCCGCTTCACCAGTTCGAGGAGGTGGTACTGACGCCACCAGCATAGCCGAGCCAGCCCGCGGTACTGAGACCGCGAGACGTCCAGTTACCGAGCCAGCCAGAGGTGGTACTGAGGCCACTGGTGTTTGTTCTGATAGAGATGTTGTCTTTCCTCGTGTTGATGTATCTCCAAACACTGTTGTGAATAAAGGAAAAGGTTTAGTTTCTTCTGGTCCCACTGTGGTGCTTGATGTATGTGCGGATCCGACCGTCGAGCCGTCTAGGCCTTTTCCTAGTCCTTCATCTGCGAAGGACCCTGTGATCCCCTTCCCTAGAGCCCTTCAGATGGGGAGGGGGAAGAAAAAAGAAAAAGACCCAAAAAAGAGAGAGTAGGAGGAGTTCAACCAGAGCATGATCGACAGATTTCACATACAGCTGACCCTTCAGGAGGCTTTGCAGCACATCCCCCTTCTTCATCGATCTTTGAGAGACAGGACCACAATCAGGAGGAGGAGGAGGAACCACACTTCAGATATTCATGTGCTGACAAAAGCCACGTGTTTTGCGATCCAGAACCGTCTGCCAACCAAGAGGCCAGATTCAGGGGCCCCGTATGTCAGATGCCAGATTAGTGAGCAGAGGTTCGACCGGACTCTATTAGATAGCAGGTCGTCGATCAACCTACTTCCGGCAACCCTTCTCGACCGCTTCGAGTTGGGCACTCTTAGACAGAGCAGGACAGTCCTTCAGTTTGCTGATCGATCTGTCAAGAGGCCGAAGGGGTTGTTGCGAGACGTTATCGTCACGATTCAGGGCCTGAAATTCCCCGTGGACTTCGTAGTGTTGGACATGGAGATCCCTGATTCAGTGGCCGATACCCCCATCATCCTCGGTCGCCCGTTCTTGGTCACAGCCAAGGCGGTGACTGATCATGATAGCGGGAAGGTATACTTTCGCGTCGAGGGCGAGAGTATACAAATAGAGACGGTCGAGGACTACAGAGCCAGAGAGAGAGCACGCTCAGAGGCTAGCACAGATTCAGAGCAGCTGACAGACGCAGAGCCAGACATCCACCAGGACTGTGATTTTGTGATCACAGATGATGAGGCAGCATGGGCAGACCCTTCAGCACAGGCCATCCTCTCATTTCCAGATACCACTGATGCAGAGATGACAGCAGAGGAGAGCTTGGAGAGCACAGCCCTGGTTCAGGATACCACAGAGGCAGCAAAGCTGGTCCTTGATCGCGACACGACTATCAGTGATGGTGGTGCTGAGGCCACCTTGTGTTACGGTGGTACTGATGCCACTGCGGTTGATACAGATCCCTCGGATTCAGAGTCTGATTGGGCAGATTGTGATGATCAGATGCCATACTTGAGTCCACTTGAGCCGACAGATGAGGAGGAGGTAGATGCAGAGCAGATCAGAGACAACACAGTTGAGCAGCCTTCTCCAGATCCAGTTTGCGAGAGTTCGCTTTCTTTCTCCCAGGCAGATTTGGCAGACTTAGCAGCATTCACTCATTTCCTTCCGCAGCCAGATTTGCCAGCACCCAGTCTTCTAGAGCTGAAGCCGCTCCCTACTTCACTGAAGTATCGATTCCTTGCGGGTGAGCCTGAGATGTACCCAGTCATCATCTCCGCCGATCTGACTGGAGAGCAGGAATCCCGTTTGATGGGGGTTCTTGAAAAGAACCGCAAGGCAATCGGATGGAGCGTAGCAGATCTCCATGGGATTAGTCCATCAGTGTGCTCCCACCATATCTATCTCGAGGAGGGGGCGAAGCCATCGCGTGAGTTCCAACGGCGACTGAACCCCAACCTGAGAGAGGTTGTGATGAAGGAAATATCAAAATGGTGGAGTGCAGATTTTATTTATCCCATTTCCGACTCCAAGTGGGTCAGCCCCTTGCATGTGGTGCCCAAGAAGACGGGCATCACGACTGTGATCAGTGAGTTGGGAGAGGAGATTGCTATACGAGTACCCACCACTTGGAGGGTCTGTGTTGACTATAGGAGACTCAACCAGGCCACCAAGAAGGACCATTTCCCCCTGCCTTTTATTGACCAGATCATTGAGAGACTGGCAGGGAAGAGCCATTATTGCTTCCTGGATGGGTACTCGGGCTACAACCAAGTGGCCATCGCTCCTGAGGACCAGAAGAAGACCACCTTTACCTGTCCCTTCGGTACATATGCCTTTCGACGCATGCCATTTGGGCTATGCAACGCCCCTGCGACTTTTCAGAGGTGCATGCTGTCGATCTTTTCGGACATGGTAGGGGAGTGTTTGGAAGTCTTCATGGACGATTTCTCGGTCTACGGCGACGGATTCGATTCCTGTCTTGACTGCCTAGACCGAGTACTCCAGCGATGTATTGAGTTCCATTTGGTTCTATCTTGGGAGAAGAGTCACTTCATGGTGACTCAAGGGACGGTGCTTGGCCATATAATCTCCAACAGGGGCATGGAGGTTGATCCGGCCAAGGTTGATGTCATTAGGAAACTCGCACCGCCGTCCAATCTGAGGCAGCTACGGTCATTCCTGGGGCACGTTAGATTTTATAGGAGATTTATTCAGGATTTCAGCAGGATTGCCCGGCCGTTGACTGACCTCTTGACGAAAGACACCGAGTTCCTTGTCGATGACAAGTGTCTTTCGTCCTTCGCGACTCTCCAGCAGTGTGTTATTGAGGCTCTTGTCCTCCAGCCGCCTGATTGGTCTCTCCCATTCGAGATCATGACGGACGCCTCCGATTTTGCCGTAGGGGCAGTGCTGGGACAGAGGAGGGATGGAGTTCCATTTGCCATCCACTACGCTAGCCGCACATTGGATTCCGCCCAGCGGAATTACACGGTCACAGAGAAGGAGATGCTAGCCGTAGTGTTCGCCCTAGATAAGTTCAGATCGTATATCATTGGATCTAGAGTGACTTTGTACACAGATCACACCGCCATCAGGTACCTCATGGCAAAGAAGGATGCCAAGGCCAGATTGACTAGATGGATCCTTCTACTCCAGGAGTTCGATATTGAGATCAAGGATAAGCCTGGAGTCAAGAATGTGGTGGCGGATCATCTCTCCCGTTTAGAGCAGCCTGAGGAGTCTGAGCAGATTGATCCTATTCAAGATACCTTCCCAGATGAGGCGATCCTTGCTATCGCCTCACTCCCATGGTACGCCGATATTGTGAACTTTCTCGTTGCTGCAAAGTTCCACAAGATTGGCCCAGACAGAGGCTTGATACCTTCCTCGCGAAGGCCAAGTCCTACCATTGGGAGGATCCCATCCTTTACCACGCAGGAGGGGATAGCGTCTGGCGTCGGTGTATTCCTCAGGAGGAACACCATAGCATCCTCACGTACTGCCACAAGCTTGAGGCAGGAGGACATCATTCTGGGAGGAGAACAACACAGAAGGTGCTCCAATCCGGCTTGTGGTGGCCTACCCTCTTCAAGGACTCTGATGAGTTCGTGAAGAGGTGTACTGACTGTCAGAGGATGGGCACTTGTGGACAGCGTGATATGATGCCGATGCAGCCCATTCACTTCTGTGAGGTTTTTGACGCATGGGGCATAGATTTCATGGGTCCATTCCCTAAGAGTCAGGGATTCGAGTACATTCTGTTGGCCGTGGACTATGTTAGTCGTTGGGTGGAGGCTATCCCCGCCCGAGCCGCTGATGCGAGGACAGTTTGCAGATTTTTGAGGAAACATATCATCACGCGGTTCGGGGTTCCACGAGTTCTGATTTCTGATGGGGGATCTCACTTCATCAACGACCAGGTGAAGGCACTTGCTAGCAAGTTCGGCATAGATCATCGTGTTGCTACACCTTACCATCCACAGACGAATGGTCTAGCCGAGGTGTCGAATAGGGAGATTAAGACTATATTGCAGAAAGTCGTCCGCCTTGACCGAAAGGATTGGTCACAGCTTTTGGACTCGGTCTTGTGGGCATATAGGACGTCTTTCAAGACTCCATTGGGCACATCTCCCTTTCGCCTCGTATATGGCAAGCCGTGCCATTTACCTGTTGAGCTGAGGCATAAGTCACTTTGGGCAGTTACATATATTCTTATGGATCCAGATGGTATGGGAGACCAGAGGAGGGCAGAGTTAGCAGCCCTGGAGGAGCTTAGAGATACAACATTCTCAAACAGCCTACATTATAAGGAGAAAGTGAAGGAGTGGCATGATTCTCATATCAGCCACAAGCATTTTGAGATTGGACAGAGAGTATGGCTGTTTGATGCGAGGCTACGTTTATTTCCAGGGAAGCTACAGAGCAAATGGAAGGGACCCTACTTGGTCAGAAAGGTACACAACAACGGTAGCATTGACATATCTGAGTTGTCTTCTGAGAGTACCTTTCGAGTGAACGGCCAACGGCTCAAGCCATTTCTAGATCATGAGCCGCGGGTCGCTGATCTTGCCCCTATTCATTTTGCATGAGATGTGGTCTTTGACTCACATCTAATGCATCTCACGCCTGAGTTTCACTGATCTTCCGCCTTGTATAGATCCAGATGTCCATATCACTACATTCTTTAGTCCCACATCCCTTACTTCATCTTTTGATTATGCTATACTTAGGGTGCACTTTACCCTAAGTATAGGGGGGATGTGAGACCTTTTGGGTATTTCTTTTGTTCCTGTTTACCCCTGTTTTGCTGCCTATACTTAGGGATATTTCACCCTAAGTATAGGGGGGGTAGACCCTGTACATTCTCCACTCGGTTTTTCCCTTAGTATACAGCCTGCTATACTTAGGATTACTTAATCCTAAGTATAGGGGGAAGACCTGAGACCCTCTTGACTTTTCATTTATTCGTCTTTGTATATAGCCCTCCTTTTCACTTCCCTATACCTAGCACGAGTTATGTCTTCTTCATTGCTCTTGACTCTGAGGACATCGTTCGAGCTAAGTATAGGGGTGTGTGTATATATCTCATATATACTTTAGCCATAACTCGTACTTTGTGTGAGTGTGTTTATAAATAAAATGGCTAAAAACCACAAAAAATTAAAAATTTTCATGTACATAAACTTCTTTTATTTGCACGTAAATAGCTAGTGTACAAATTATGTTTGTAAAAATGATTTCAAAAATCTTTTGTGTAAAGCTTGTGTAAATATTTTCTTATCAAAATTATGTATATAGTACAAAATTTTTCCAAAATGTTTTGAAAATCAAAAGTTTGCAAAAATCTTGTGTAAATGTGTGTAAATATCTTTTTGCAAAACTTGCACTTCATGCATCATCCATTCATGATTTCAAAACATTTTTCAAAAATTTTGCATGATTGTAAAATTTGTGTAAATAAGCATCTTTTGTACATATGTATATAGTTTTTCTGGATGATAGTTGACATTTAAACTAGCCTGGAATCAAATTGAGAAATGGAGCTTGATTAAGATCTTAATCCACCTAACTTCTAAGAGGAACCTTATAGGGCTTAGGTTTAAGGCTTTTCAGGTCCATGGTGACTTAATTCTTTGAGTCCACTAGGCTATGATCACATGTCATCTCAATGAGCCTAAGTAGAGCACTTAACAACAACACATGACTCATATAGACAATGGCTTTACTTGGACACCAGCACTATGCACCGAGCTCTCTACGGATGAGGTGGTGAGGAGGCAGTCTTCCTTGACTTGGGGTAGCATATGAGGGTAGTACTTCTAGGCGGAACCTCTCTTCTTCTTTTAGTGAAGGAAGTGCGTCTCAACTTGGTCTGGTTGCCATGAGGTCTAACGACGGGAGTTGTGGGTTGCAATAAAGCTTCAAAAGAGGGATAGTCTACTGGCTCAAGAGGAAAAACTCCTTGTATATATGCTGCACATGTATATGTTGTACATATGCACTTGAAAAAAATGTGCAAAAAGAAAAGAACTCCAAAAAAGTGGTGGGTCTGATAGAAAATGATAATCCCACCGGAGTATGTATATAGAGTGCAATAAGCAAAGCTTGGTTTCATGTTCCACCTGTTGTAGCTTGCAGCAGGGAGACTTGGCTACACTGGTCAATCTCCCAAGGGTACTTGGCTACACTGGCCCTGATCCATTCTCCTCTTCCTCCTCTTCTTGAGCCGGTTGAACTTGAACTTAGAAGGGAATACCCCACTCCTCGAGGAAAGAGTGGCCAGATTGAGGTCATAGAGTTACCTTGTTGGGGAGGGTTGTCAAGTTGCCATTTCTGAGGTGGAGAGCTTAGACCTCACATTCACAGGACAAGAAAAGATTCATGGTCTTCAGGGTTTGTGATTGATGACTTGTTCTGATCTGGAGCATTTGGGAGTCTTGGTTATAGATTAGTGGAACTTAGAGGCTGTTGAGTTTTAGACTTAAGTCCAAATAAGGTTCCGACACACTAATAATCCAAAGATCTGATCGAGCTCCATACCCCAATTTAATGAAGGCAAGTTTAATAATCAACCTTGATCCATGTACATCCTCGTTTTCTTTTCTTTCTTTCTTTTTCACTTCTTTTTCAAATAAGTGTTTGCTAAGGGACTAGCAAAGTTAAGTATAGGTGGGTGATGAATACTCATTCATCACTCTTTATTCTTATATTTTAGCTACAAAAACCTTTGCAAATACATGTAGATATGTGTAAATACAAATAATTATCAAAAGCATGCATTGTGTAAAAACCTATAATTAGCATGTTTTTGTGCAAAAATAAAAGAATAAAGATTAAAAAGAAAAAGAGGGAAATATTTAGAATAAATATTGAGCAACCTAACCCAAGGGAGGGCTCAGCATGGGCCTGACCGCATAAAAGCCAAAGTAAAGGGAGATAGGGGTTCATGAGTGTAAATATTTATGTAAATAAAATAAAGATGTTTTCCTCACCAAAAATATGCTTGTAAATACTTGTATATATTTATAAATATAAAAACAAAAGAAAAAGTTAAAAATCAAAAAGAACAAAAATACCTCCTTTCATCATGTACATGAACCACCCCTAGATATTTATTTAAACCTTATAAATAAATAAAATTAATTTCCAAAATTTTTGTAAATATTCTATGTTATATAATGTAAATAAATAAAATAAGAACAATTAAAACAAAAACAAAATAAAAATAGCAAAAATTAAAAATACAAAAACACATTGTACAAATACCATGTATATAGATGTATATATATATATTTATTTTACCTATGTACATAAATAATAAAAATAAAATAAAAATACCTTTTTATTCCTTATTTTATTCTATAAATAAATAAAATATAAAATAGGGATAAAATTGCACAAAAATAATAATTTAAAAATCAAAAATCAAAAACCCTAATTATGTACATATACCTATATATTACATACTATGTATATACCTTATTTTTATTTCCAAAAATTAATTAAAAATCACTAAAAAATAGAAAAAAATAAAATAAAAATATTTTGTGTTTTGAGTTTTTGCAAATTCGGCCCCTAGCTACCCTTATTTTTCACTTCAAGATCCAGCCACGTGGCCGATTTCCATTGGGTCCTGGGGATGTTGACCGCCCGGTCAACTACCCCCCCAGGACCACCTCCCGCGGGTCTGAGCTCTGGACCCGATTTCTCAGATTTTTACCCGCTCAACCCGATCCCTATTCCACTAAACCCCGGGTTCGAATCCTTAATCTCTCATCCGACATCCTCGCCGGAGCCGCATCCTTGGGATCCGCGCGCTCCAGAGCTTGCCCGGACCCATCTTTCTCGGACCCCTAGCCGTATATAGCTGCAGCTCCGCCACTCGATTGCTCCATCTTTGGCCATTTGCTTCGTTCTCCTGTGAGCTCCAGAGAGTGCGTGAGGTGACAGCTCGCGTCTCAACCTGTTGAAGCGAGGAGAGGAGGCGCAGCCATCGATCCGGCGAGCCCAGCCGCCGCAGCTCCGCCACCCGCGTGAGCTTCGAGCCTCGGAGCGAGACGATCCTTAAGGCGACGACCAGGAGCATCAGCAGCTCCTCCCCAGTCTCTCCGACCACCCAGGTAACCCCTTAGGCTTCCCGTTTCCTTTAATTTCCATTTACGCCCAAATCGCGCCGCCGCCGCATATCTTCGATTCCGACCATCCCTTCACTCCGCTCGATCATCGGAACCGACCATCGCCTTCGCCATCTCCCCGCACACCTTCTTCACCCCTCCAGTCAACCCAGCTCGCACAGGAGCTGGGAGTCGAGCTCTTCCGTCCACCACCTTCGCCGGAGCTCGCCGCTTCGACCCACCGTTCACCCCCACTTCACCTAACCGGGTCGAGGCAGTTTGCCCTCGACCCGCGAGTCTTCTGGGTTGCTTTGCAGGTCCAACAAAGGCCATCTGAGGCCTTTCGACGTTCAGACCAGGAGCCTTACCTCCGCCACCCTCGCCGGAGCTCTCCTGAGCTCGGCTGGGCCATCGGAGGGCATCAGTAGCTGCGCACCGCCACGCCGGAGCTTCTCCGATCCTCAGGCGCAGCAGAGGAGGCTGGGAGCGCTTCCACAAGGCCGGCGAGTTTCGCCGGCCGCCTATTCTTCCTCGTCCTCCAGTTGCCGTCAGATCAGCCTCATCGCTCCAGATTCTATCCTAGCCGTCCGTTCTTGGAGCCGCAGATAGCGTCCGATCAGAGGAGATCTGATCCCAGCCGTTAGATCGACACGTGGCTCGGCCGTTACCGTTGGATCAGCCCGCGGACACCAGCGCTGGAGTGCCACCTGCCCTCGACCGCTCGATCAGCCACGTGGCAGCCATCCAGCCCTTCCGCATAATAAAGGGTAATTTATCCTTAGGCCCTGTCTTTATTTTTATTTAGTTTTAGTCCTGTAAATATTAAAGTCAGTTGTTTAGTTTTAGGGCTATTTGCATATTGGACCCTGTGCTTTACTTTATTTGCATTTATACCCCTGCAAGTTGTGGACATGTGCATCGACACGTGATATTTTGGTTTATTTGCAGTAGAGACCCCTGTAGTTCTGGATGTTATTGAATGAATGAAAACTTTTATCTATTTGCATTTATACCCCTGTGCGTGGTTTATTTGAGCATGTGCGATATATTTTGGGTGTTTTGCAGATAGGCCCCTGGACTTTTGGTACCTGTTACCAATAAGTCCTCGGGACTTATTTTTCTTACATTTGGGTCCCTGAGTGCCCCAGGCACGCGCGTGGTGCGTGTTTTGCTGGGTATTTTGCACCAGACCCCCCAGAACTTTGGGTATTTGCACTTCGGTCCATGTGCACAGTGCCCCTTCTTTATTTTTGATTAAAATAGCAAAACACCTTCAAATCCAACAAAAATTGGATACATGGCTCCTGCCATGGTGTAAAATTTTCGTGGATTTTTTAGGACATTTTTGATTTAGTTTGGTATTTTTAAAAATTCAAAAACCTTTAATTTTGTTACTGCCTAACTTGAAAAATCACAAAAAAATATTAAAACTCCACTAAATTCTATAAAAATTATCCACTATTTGTCTTACTTAGTTTGATTTTCTAGCCAATTTTGGCTATTTTTCATTACTGAAAATCACTAAAAACTTAAAAACACTCAAAAACCTATAAAAATTCCAGTAAATAAATTAAAAATCCAAAAACAATAAAATTGGTGCCTAAATTTTCCTCATTTTGTCTTCTTTGTAGGAAAATTACCTTCAGGCCATTTTGGAGCTCTTAGATATTTTATCTAGGGCTTTTTGGCTCGGCTGGACAGTACCATCTCTTTTAGCTACTTTTTGATTTTTAGAAAATTAGATAAACATCAGAAAATTCTCAAAAATTCACCAAAAACATAAAAAATATAAAACACATAAAAATATTTTTGTTTGAATTTTTGATTGAATTTTAGTGCTTTAAATAATTTGTTAAAGTGTGCTTTTCTTTGTTTTTCTTAATTTCTTAATCACTTGAAAATCCAAAAAAAATATAAAATAAATTAAAAACCATTAAAAATATTTTCTTCCTTTATTTTATTTCCTTTTACTACTTCGTTAGGCCGAGAGGCCATCCCGTGCTCCTTGTGTTCGACCCTGGTCGCTATACCAGGTTAATCCAATAGCAGGACCGCTATTCGTGTTTTGATCGATTTTATATATTCTGAGTGGTTCATTTTTCTTGATTGACATAGCCAGGTGACTTAGGTCGCAACGACCATCTAGACACCTTTGCCATGGTCATTTGGCTGGTCATCATAGCCCATGTGTGCAAAAGGAAAAATTGCATTGGGCCCCTCTGGATCTTGGTATTTGCAAATACGTCCCTTTAGGGACCTATTAATGATTATCTTTCATTTCTCATACATTTTTATTACATTTATGCCCTTGCACTGTTTTTAGCATAACTTGAGCATATTAATTCCAATTTGAGTAATTTTGATTTCATTTTAGTGCTCTCTTTATTATCTTTCTAATGGCATATTTAATTTAATGATTAGATACTGAATGGATTACGATGAATTTTAATGTTATATAGTATCTCTTGCTCGATAAATCTTTGCCATTCATAGATTCATACTCTTGATTTTTATGCTCAATTTGACTCTGAAATGAAGTTACAATTTGTGCTCATATTCTTTAGGGCATATTTGTAGTT
Source organism: Ottelia alismoides (assembly GCA_037367405.1). Classification (NCBI taxonomy): domain Eukaryota; kingdom Viridiplantae; phylum Streptophyta; class Magnoliopsida; order Alismatales; family Hydrocharitaceae; genus Ottelia; species Ottelia alismoides. The sequence continues at coordinate 622,093 of JAZKJV010011099.1, forward strand.
AATATTTTGCATACATATTCTCTGCATTTATTCATGTATTATGTTCAAGCATCATTTTATAATTGCATTGAAAAATCCAACAAAAATTACATGCATCATTATTTGCATTATTTTATCTGCATTTTAGTGTGAATCAACATGAAGACCTAAAACATTGGACATAATCACTCATCAATTAGTCAACAATATTTGATAAATAGACGAAGAGGCACGTGTCCCTGTGTTCGACCTTGGTAGACTTGCCAAGTAAAAATATTCCACAACATTCAAAGATTGTGTTTTTTGTTGAACCAAATTTGCCTCCTATAATACGACAATTCTACATTATTAAAGAGGTAAATTTGATGTTCATCATGAGGTTGACCACACAAGGGGGGGGGGTCGCAGCTAATGGCTTCGCGAATGCGATTTCTAATCTTGAGGATAGCAGTCCAGGTTCGAGAGTCAGATCTAGTAAGTTGGGCATCCCAGAATGAGCAACTATGGAGGTATTTCTGATGCATGAAGGTAGCCCATATTGAAGAGCTCTAAGATAGGATCCTCCATGCCCAAGAAGCGACCATGGCATCCCTGAGGGTAGCCAGGGACCTAAGTCCAAGCCCTCTTCTGCTTTTGGAAGGCAAACCGTGGTCCATGCGATATCGTGTCGCACATTCCCCCGAAGGAATCCCATGCAAATCATTTCAATCCGGCGAGCAGTGCATGATAGTATAAGAGTGCCAACAATCCAATAAAGACTGATACTTGGGACCATAGACTTCAGAAGTTCCAGGCGCCCGGTGAGGGTGAGGGCCTTTGCCTTCAAGCCATCCAGCAGGCTGGCGGTGGGGCAATTATTTGAATGTTTGCTAAATAGGAATTATAGAATAACACCTATAATGCTCCGGGGGATGTATCATTCCAAGCTATACTTGGCATTCAGGTATCCACTGGGAAATGAACTTCCCTAAAATAACATATATTGGAAGGGATCAGAAACGACAACAAGTGATTGAGGTCAGAGGCGAAATGAAGCTAAGCACTGCATAAGGATCCTCCAGGAAAAATAGGGACGTCTCCTACATTATCCATAATATGTGGAAGTATCAACATAATTTCATAGAAGCACTCTGTTTGAATGCTACATAAAGAACAAAAGCCGGATGACTGAATGGGAATATCTAGGATGTAGAATGTCATGGTATATACCCCTTCCTCTGTATTAAATTCATGAAGAGTTTTGTACTTAAAAAAATCTTGCATATGATATTAGGAGAATTTCCTTAATAGATCAAAAAGATAATTGGGGAATCATGCTAACCTTTAATCAATTATGGATTAAAAATAAATTAACTTAATGTTGTTAATCTTCGATAATTTTTCTTTAGGAGCATCAAAGATCCAATGAGGATAGGATCCTATATAAAAGGGAAGTCACCCTATAATGCTCCGTCTTCACCAAGCATATAGAAACTACTCCAAACTTGACAATCAATAAAGATTGTCAACGTGTCAACACAATTCTCATTTTACTTGGTATAAGTTGCTTGGATTCGATTACAACATATATATGCATTGTCACGTGACATTAAAATGTTTTGACCTTCATCAATTGGATTTTTCTTAATGAGAATACAATTATATAAAGTAATCTCCAATTATGCGTGCTCCTCCATAAAAGATTGAATTTTCATTTACTACTACACATGAGCATGCTTTAATCTATAGAATCTTTTCCTCAACCTGCAAATATGGCTTTCTTTTCCTTTAACCACAAATCAAGTTGTGCTATTTATGCCATTTAATGAAGGAAGGCAATCTTCATATTTATCTGGCAATATTCAGGTCTTCACTGGCCAAAATGAGAATAACTTATATGGATGACATCTTCGTCATGGATGAAATACTTTACCCTTCTTATAGATTAAGCATGCCGCAATGAGCCTAGCTTTGTATTTTAAACTTACAGAGAGTTTTCACCATACTTCACTCTAAGAATCCACTTATTTTTTAAAACTCTTTTCCCATATACAGTTTTACAAGTTCAAAGTATTGCTGTCAAGAAAGACTGTATTTCATCTTGCACGACAACAATCTATTTATTTGTTGGCACATCCTGCATAGCTTCTTCATGATATTCTTGCCCACAACTATTAATTAAAAGAATAAAACTGTTTACAAGGTATCTTGTAGAAAGATGCCTCTTCGCCAAAGATCTATGGGGCGGACCTACATTAAAGAAAGAGTATCCGTATTGGTTGCTAGTAAGAGTATCTACCATGCCAATTTCTTAAGATCGGAAGCATCCACATTGATGTACTACGTAACTGCTTATGGTGGATGGTGCGAACGAATAGGCTATGTCTCAACTTCTCATGAGCTTCTTCTGTACAAGATCATATAGCCTATGGTCAAACCTAACTTGTCATAGATCTATTTGGACATGCACAAAACCTCTACAACCAAAATGAAGTAAGTGCTTAAAGAATCATATTTCCATACCATTTATTAGGAATATCTCCATCTAAAGCAATGTGTAGAGATAGGTTGATCACATGTGTTGTAAAGACTTCTCTTCAAATTACCAGGTATATTTTCCTAAATTTGTACACACATAATTCTCTCCATGAGGGTTATGTTAATCCTCTTTGAAGCATCATTCAATTGAGGAGTTTTTGGTGGAATCTTTTATGTTCAATATCAAGAGACCTGTAATACATGTCAAAGGGCCTCGTACACTCTCCATTGTGGATGCATATGCACTTTCAGTTTCCTTTATGTTATCCTCTTTATTAGTGCATGAAAGTCATTCAACACACCTGGGACTTGATCCCTCTCCTTTGAGGTATAGGCATCTGGAAAAAATCGTCAATAATGGTGATAGAATAAAATGAACCACCAAGAGAGGCTCGATTTTATTTGGACAATTATCACTTGATCTGTGTTGAATTCTAACACATCTACCGTTAAATCTGTTTCTCAATTCAATCCTAAGTTAGGAAAACAAAGAGATTCAAAAAAGATGACGCAAACAAGAAATCAATAATGTATGCTTAAGAAGAAGACTCACATTAATTCCTTGCGATCTCTATGCGGGATCTATACATGATTAATAAAATTTAGTCTATATGCAATGCAAAGAGATACCATTCATAAACAAGTAATTCTGTTAGTGAGTGAAGAACAAATTTATTTGTGCTAGATAGAATACGGTCTAAGTGTGTCTCTTTATGAAGTGAATGTGCTCCTAATATTATGATCGCAAGCATAACCTTGGAAAAGCTATAACAACCGCATTGCACCTAATATTAATGTCACAACTACAAAAACAACCACAAGGCCCCAACTATCCAGCTCGAAACGAAACAAACCTAAAGTCTAGTATACACATGAGTCCCTAATAGAAATTGATGTAAAAAGCATTTATTACAAATTAATTACAAAAAATAAGAATAAATGCTGAAATAAAAACCTAAGACTCCCTTTCACGACATAACAAAAAATTCTCCCCGGCTCTCCTCAGTAGGCTCGATCCATAAAGTTGCATCTGCCTCTGATCGCTTCGAGTTGCCCAATTTTCGAGACAACTCCAAGTACATCGGGTCCCTCGTGTAAGAAGAATACAATGTGTCATAGAGAATATACAAAAATATAAATGAATAAAATAAATCAATGTTGAAACAGAGATATTAATAACATAAACTCATGGATCCGACTACTTAAGGGGCGGAAAATCCTAACACTAAGTTGTCGAGAAAATTTACTCTAAGTCGTACATGCTCGACAACAATACCATTTAAAACACAAAATTTACAACTTTTAATTATATGGATTCAAGTTGTTATAGCAGGTGATAAGAGCATGTAATAAAAAATCACACAAATAATTACAGTCAAATCAAGCAATGTATTATTTGGCCAATTTTTATTTTTTACTTGGGCAAGTTCAAGATCAATAATAGGAGTCGATATGTATGCTCAGAAACCAATTTTCATACAACTAATGAGTCAATTTTTAGGTAAGATTTTTTATTTTTTATGCAAGAATAAAATGAACATGCAAATGCAACTAACTTCAATTGAACTCGGTTTCTTAAGGAAAATAAAGCAACTTTAACCTATTTAGTTTTAATATAAATTGAATCCATATTAGTTGATTGCTAATTTTCCTATAAATCTTATTTTATAATGAAGGCAAAACACATTTTGATGATTTTTTAAGGTTTAATAAGTATGCATGAAAAATAAACCAAATTAAGGGGTATTTTCCCTAATTTTCAATAAAATGATGTCCAAAATTTGAAACTTGGTATATATATGCAAATATGCAAAATAAACTTACTTTATTTTTTTAGAATGTTTTGACAAGGTATCGATTTTATTGAATTTTTAAATGCTTGCATAGTGATAGTTTTAATTAAAATTAAACATCAATATTATTGCAAACTAAAATTTTTTATTAAATGGAGAATCATGAGCACTTTGAATTTTTGTAAAATATTAAATATGAAATCAATCAAAAACCAATTACCATAATGATTCTACAATTTATTTTAGGCAAACAACACATGCAAATGCGATGACCTTTGAAGGCAAGGTTGAGTTTATACATCTTAGAAGCAAATTTCAACAAACTATATTATTTTTCACTCATTGATTTTAAATAAATCAACTATTTATCAGAGAAATATAAACTAAAATCAAATACCGGAAAAATAATTGCTAAACATTAGGGATGTAAACAGTTATTGATATATCTGTATCCGATCCGTCACCGTATCCGTTTTATATATATTTTGGACATCTATATCCGTATCTGTTTTAAAATGGATACGGACATGGATATCATTTTGATATCTGCAAACATCTGTATCTGTATCCGTATATCCGTTTTCGTATATAAATATAGTCATAGATTTATTTTTAACTCTATACAACATAATTCTATACCTTCTTTTACCATATTTGTATACTTGTTATGATACGAACACATTTAGTAAATTTATATCATGTGTTTTCCATCCAATTCGCATATATTTAAGTCGATTCTGTAGAGTATTTCTAACATTATTCGTATGCGATCAGTATCTATTTTACATCCGTGTCCATTTTTTAAGGATATGGTAATATATTTTTAATATCCATCAATATCCGTATATGCATCTGTATTCGTATTCAAAACATATAAGGATACGGTAATACCTATATTCATATCCGTTTGTTTACATCCTATTAAATATGGTGATATTTTTTATTTTTAAAATAATAAAAATATAGTCTATATATATGGTCAGTCATGGAGGCTTTCTGTAATTTCAAAATCAGGAAGAAGACAAGAAATGTGCTTAAGGATATTTTTGAAAATAGAACATACTTGTGAGACATTCCTGCATGTTCTCCGGGTACGCCAGCTCTCTACTGTATGTATATATATATATATAGAGAGAGAGAGCATTCCTTTAATTAATGGATGTTTGAGGGGATCGCTTGCAATTCTTTCAAGGCACGTGAGTCGCATACATGATCCAATGGCACATCCAACGATAATGGAAATTTGATCGAACAATGTGTGTATGGATGAGCATGGGTCAGGCCGGGCCTGGATCCTTTGATGAGCATGGACTGGGCTCTGAAGTGCTCAGGTCCAAGTCTATTTAAAAACTTCGGGCCTTGGATTGGGCCTAGGCTCGTAAAATTTTCTTTGGTTTGGCCTAAGCTAAGGCCCGACCCAATTCCTACAGGTCGGGCTTGGCTGGGTCGGCCCATCTCCATCTATTATAGATTATTAACTTTGAGTTTTTGTTTAAAGTCAATCTCAATTCAAGTTAGACGAGCTAAAATTGTTTAAAACATATGCCATAATAATTGTGAAATAACTAAAACTCAATTCTACCGGAGATGATTTCTCATTTTATACAAGTGCACTCAATGTTAGATACCATAAACGTCCATCATTACAGAAATTGAAAGAGTGAACCATTACACAGTTAACAACAACATGTGCACCAGGCACGCCATGTTAAAAAAATGGGCATAATATCCATATTGGGCAAGGGTTCAATAATAGAAAATATTCCGATGGAAAAAAATAAACACTAACAAATTCAAGAATAACCAGCAAAATCTAAACCGTAGACTACTTAGGGAAAATTAATTTCGAATTGAAATACTATGATCATCAACTCATATGTCTCACACCAGACTTTCTTGATTTATAAACATTATATGAAGTCAGGATACATGAACAGAGTGTGCATGAAATAGGTGAGAGTTTCCAGACATGTAGGATATGGGAAGGGTTCAAGTCATCTTTGGGTCGGGTTGGGTTGGGCCGAGCCAAGCCCGAGCTCGGCCCAAAAAAATTTTGGGCCTAAATGTTGGGCCCAAGCCCGACCCAATGTTCATTTGGGCTTGGGCCAGGCTGGGCCAGACTTTTTGGGCTGGGCCGGGCCAGGCCAGCCCAATGCTCATCCGTAGACGTGTGTGGTTCCATGTGATAAAGGATGGTTTTGATGGCTTTTGAGATCGATCCAACGATGTTGGAGTCAAGATGCTTCAATGATCCTAGTGTAAATTACAAAATATGTCCTCAAATACGAGGCTGGTATTAAATAAGGTCCCCGAAAATAAAATGTATCATAATAGGTCTTCAAATATGTGACATGTATCAAATAAGGTTCTCAAAAGTGAAACGTAATAAATCCCCAAATATGGAATTAGTATCAAATAAGGTTCCAAATATTTCCATTCTTGATATCTACTCATATTTGGGATCTTTTTTGATACCAGCTCCATATCAACCCCATATTTGAAGACCTATTATGATATGTTTTGTTTTTGGGACCTTTTCTGATACACACCCCACAGTTGGAGACGTATTTTGACACATTTCATTTTCTACCCGCCTCATATTTGAGGATGTCTATTATGTAATTTACTCACGATCCTCTAAATTAGGGATCTTCATCGACGACGCATGTAGGTCAGGGTTGGTGAATATCTCCTCGGCTCATTCCTTCTTAGGTTGCAGTGAGATCGTGCGGTGGTTGTTCTCCAATGATATGTCAAATCACAGGCGAAGATACTTTGACTCCGGCGAAGGTTTGGTGCTCGTGTTCAATGATTAGTCGTGTGTCGGTTGAGGCCACCATCCGACTATCTTCACTGAGCTCTGCATGCAGAGAACGGTTGCAGACCTATAAATAATGCAAACGAAACCACGGGTGAAATTTGAGCTAAATTTGGATGATATGTAGAACGATGATCTAAGATTCAATCTATGATCGTAAAAAAAAAAGACAAAATAAAAAATTACGACACCTCTGTTATATTCGAACCCTTTGGAGAGGGGGCGTTAGGACTTTGCGAAGTTCGTAGAGATGGATAGGGGATGGGCTGGAGAAGAAGAGTTTGTTATGAGAATGGCTTCGATTGACGAGAAAGATGGGCTCCATAGGGCAACAAAGGAGGGGGGACATGGAGTTGATCAGATGTGACTGGAATGGGACATGGTCAACTACGTTGGCCTAGTATGCACAATACATATATTAGTACATAATAGTTATCAAATGATGTTATTTTAAAAAATACATAAAAGATAAAATGCAGTATATTTAATTCTCTTTGATATAGTATACCATACATACATATGTACATACATACATGCATGCATACATACATACATACATAGATACATAAATACATACATACATACATACATACATATATATATATATGTATATATAGGGAAAAGGGAAGCTACACCGGGTGTGCAGCTAACTAGCTACACCCGGGTATTTTTCTCATTAATTTTTGATTTTTTTGAAGAAAACTTATGGGGGATTTACTTAGTTTATTGTGTGGAATATGTGTTTCAAATTTCATGCAAAACAAACACTCCTAGCATGCCCATATAGATATGGTCAATTTCAATAATTCTGAAACCGTTAAAATATCATAGCCCTGATGGAGATGATAGAAATGTCGAATTTAGTTGAAATTGGTATGATATCATGGTGATATATAGTGATTTAAATCCCCCTATGTTTCATTTCAAAAACACAAAAAATCAATGAAAAAAATGGCCGGGTGCAGCTAGTTAGCTACACCCCCGGGTGCAGCTTCCCCAGTATATATATATATATAAAATCTATTTTAATACAATAATAAGATAAAACCGCCCAATCATAGATATGGTATACCTATAAAATATATAGATTTATTTTTAGCTCCCCACTTCTGTATACGAATATGTAATTTTTTATTCTATTCATTTAGGGCGTTATTTTATATATCCAAATATAATTTATTAGACTTTTATAGAATCGTATACATGTCTTAATAATTACATATCCTTGACAGGCATTCTTGATCAATAGACGTGGTATCGAATGTTCAGTGAAGCATGCATTTATTTACAACTAAGGAATCCATACACAATAAAAGCGGATTGATGCGGTGCAGATAATGTGGTACCGAAGAAAAGGATCCTCGATGGGATCCCATCAAAACAGGCATATTTTTCACGCAGGCATATGTCATTCAATCCTGCAGCTTTACTGTCGCGGTTGCTGTTGATAGGATAAGGCCTAATATAGAGACGAAAGCATACAAGCCCTTTCCTTGCAGTACAACCAAAGTCCAGCGAAAGGAAAACATCATGCGTCTGCCATCTGAGCAATTGGGCCCAACACCGAGTGATTTCCCAGAATAGGGAGAGAGAAGAAAGTTTCTCCCATTCTGGGTATCGGTTCAAAATATTTCCCGGTCTGGGTATATATCGGCAAATGGTTTGCCGCTAGCCTATGTGGCGCGGCAAACCATTTGCCGCGCTTACGTGGAAGGAGCGGCGAACCGTTTGCCGTGCACAGTAGCACGGTCGTCGAGGCGCGCGGTCTTCGGCGCAGACTGGCGCAGACGACGGGACCGCGCGCCAGAAGCGGTCGACGACCCGCCCTGCACGGCAAATGGTTTGCCGTGCCGCGGCAAACCATTTGCCGCTGGGCGGCATATAAATAGCCCGCCCGAGCCCCCATTCCCCTCACGCATCCTTCTCTTCTCTCATTCTCTCATTCTCTTTCTCCTTTGAAGATCAAGGTCTCCTCCCTTCCAAGGTATGAAATTTTTTATAAATTTTAATTTCTATAATTGTTATGTAAAAATTGTAAATGTCTTTTATTTAAGTAGAAAATGAAATTTCAATTAGTTCTTCATAATTATTGATAGTTGTTTAGTTGTTAATAATTGTTGTCCTTAAGAAGATGTTCTTTTATTCGAAATAAGTATTTAGTTCTTGATAGTTGTAGTATTCCCACATGACATACATGCCCACATGCCCACATGATATTATTAGGAAAATATAAAATTAGAGTCACATTAAAATGCCATACAATCCCCCCATGACACACACTAATATTAATATATTGTAGAGGCCATTAATTAAAGAAAATAATTTATTACTTATATAGGAAATTAATTAAAGTAATTATGTCGAAATTTAGATTTGTAATAAAGTAATTTATGTTTGTATTAAGTAATCCTTATTAGTAATAAATGATGTATATAATGTGTATTAGTATTAGTAAAAATAGAAATTAAATAATGTTTGTTAGTAATAAGTAATTTATATTAGTAGTAAGTAATATATATTAGTACTAATTAATGTATATTAGTTAGAAATTACATTTATAATGTGTATTAGTAATAATAAAAGTAAATATTAAATAATATTTATTATTAATAACTAATTTAGATTAGTAATAAATAATGTATGATTGTAATTAATAATGCATATTAGTATTAAATAATGTATATAATGTGTATTAGTAATAATTAATGATTATATTAATATAGATTAGGAGTCCTAAGTAATCTAAATTATAATTAAATGAAATAATGATATTAAATAAAAAATTAAATATTAATTAATTATAATGATTATAATAATTTAGATTAAGATTCGTAATTAATATAGATTATATTTAAATGAAATAGTGTTATTAAATAAAAAATTAAAAATTAATTAATTATAATGATTATAATAATGTAGATTAAGATTCGTAATTAATATAGATTATATTTAAAAGAAATAGTGTTATTAAATAAAAAATTAAAAATTAATTAACTATAATGATTATAGTAATGTAGATTAAGATTCCTAAATACCATTGATTTTAATTAAATGATGTAGTGTTATTAAATAAAAAATTAAATAGTAATTAATTATAATGATTATGGTAATATAGATTTAGATTCCTTAATTATATAGATTATAATTAAATGAAATATTGTTATTAAATAAAAAATTTAATATATATTAATTATAATGATTATAATAATATAGATTAAGATTCCTAATTAAACTTAAACCACTTTTTACAATTAAATATAGATTTAGAACTTCATTTTCTGTAGTTAGAAGGCAGACATGCCTTCTTTCGTTTGTTCTGGGCTTTTGCTCCATCAATACAAGGTTTTGCACACTGTCGACCAGTAGTCAGTATTGATGCTGCACATCTGTGGGGAAAATATAAAGGGCACATCTTAGCAGCTACATCCGTTGATGCCAATGGACACCTCTTCCCAATTGCTTTTGCAGTTGTTGAGGGTGAAAATTTAGACTCGTGGGGATTTTTCCTCCATAAACTGTCTGGCATCATTGATCGTGAAGGGATATGCTTCATTAGTGACCGATTCGCATGCCTAAGGAACTTGCTTCCGCAACATTTTCCTCCTGAAAGAGGCCACTGCCATCGTTTCTGCCTACGTCACATGCAAGCCAACATGCACCGAGCCGGACACACCAACAAATGGATCCAGAAAAAATTCTACAGCGCAGGTGCCGTTACCAGCAAGTTCGAGCACGAGAAGATTCTGCATCAAATCCGTACAGCGGACTCGGAGGCGTACGACTGGATATTGAGGCAAGAAGGTGGGGATCGTCGATATTGGGCATGCGCATACGATGAGGGTCGTCGATGGGGTCTGACCACAACAAACCTCTCTGAAAGTTTCAACAGTGTTCTAAGAGGAATACGTGGTCTACCGGTGCTAACACTTGTCTTGGCTGTCTTTTATCGCCTCAACACATACTTCGTGGAAAGACGTAAGTTTGGTGATCGGATGACAGGTCACCTTATGCCGCGATATGAGAAATTAACAGATGGCCTTGTACATAATATTAATTATTAATATTTTAAGTTTATTCATAAATAAATACCAATACACTACATAAATACAAATTACACTAAACTCTTGCTAAGTTATATCATAACATATTAATTGGTAAACGAATTAAATTTAAAAATTATAAAATCATTATTTAATAGAAAATCACATTTATATAAATATATTTTTTTGTTACATAGTATTTATTATTACTATCTTAACTTTAATCTTAAATAAATACCATATAACCATGTAAATCGTTTGGGCGGGAATGGCAATATTCGCAGCAAATGGTTTGCCGTAGGCGGCAAACCATTTGCCGCTCTGTCCACGTATGCACGGCAAATGGTTTGCCGCGCCACATATGCTAGCGGCAAACCATTTGCCGATATATACCCAGACCGGGAAATATTTTGAACCGATACCCAGAATGGGAGATACTTTCCTCTCTCTCTCCATTCTGGGAAATTACTCCCCAACACCCACCATCTCCATAAAACGAGGCCCACCAACAGCTGTCAAGGCCGCTTCAGGAACAATCAATCAATAAATAAATACGTCTGCTTGTGAGAAGCACGTGGTCATTCAATGGATATCACAATATAACTACAATGTTGGAACACCAACCAGGAACCGCTACCGGGTACAGATGTGTATGTGCAATCGACTACCATTACATAAACATATGAAGAATAATAATAAGATCACGATACACCACTGAAGCAGGAATAATCACTATGAAGAAGAACAAGTCTACGCTACAAGAATTTTGACTTATGGCAATGGATAATTGCAATATTTGTTGCAATATCTTCCAATTTTAAACGTATAACAATGAATATTATTCGTTGTAAAATTAACTTTTATTTTTATAACAGCTACGATTGCCATATTTGTTGCTAATTTTTTTCTAGAAATAGTTGCTAAATTTGTCAACGATGAGAACAAAACTTCAATGCATAATCATTGCTATATGATTAGTGGTTAGAAATATAACAACAAATACAATAATCATTGTGAATTTAAAGAAGCGGTAATGCATGATATTCATTGTTATATATTTAGTTTAGGATGACATGGCGATGAATGCTGAATCATTTGTTGTCTTGGGTCAATTTTGTTGTAGTGTACAACTGTTACCGTTCCCTCGCTATATCATTTCTCTTCTCTCCCTCCCTTTAATTTTCTCTTGTGGTATTTTCTCTGGTTGTGGTGTTGAGCCAATGTCTCAATTCACTTCTACCTATATAGCCAAATTACAAACCATAGTCTTATTTCCATGATGACTACACATAAAATACAATTGAATTGTTATTAGAATGTGGATTTTCAATCGTAACATGACTTAATATACAACGTTTTGCAATGTGAAATTTTAACTATGCTCATTTTTTGATAATAAAATTTTTATTGTCAAAAGAAAGAAACATTTTTCCTACGTTGTTATTAAACTTTACATGCAATAATTTTTCATTGTTAGAGTAGTTGTAATGAGCCGATCATTTTCACAATTGTTAGCCTACCATACTTTTGAGGATGGATTTTTTAAGATGACTGAGTCATCACAAGTTAGTTTTTATTGCTACAATTTTTAGATGTAATGTTACATGTCGTTATTATAACATATTATTATGAGATATTAACAAATTTCCATGTTTAGTCCTTATATTACTTTTTTTTTGTTGACTGACTTGTACTATTTTTTTCGGTATAGATGTGCTATATGATGTATATAAACTTAACTCAATTTATATTCAACTTATTTCGCAATTTATTTCAATATCAATCGATGCATCCTTACGTAACGTAATTCCAGTGCATCTATTTAAATAAAGGGATTTTTACCGGGCAGACCCTATAAACTTTGTCAATCACTTCCACGACCTTTGAAACAACCTAATTCCCTCCTCGATTCCGTAAACTTACCAACTCTTACCCCATGAACCTTCTGGGTAATATGTTTTAAGCTCGTGGGGGTTTTTGGGGTAATTTATAGGGTCGATGAGGTAATTACATTGTGCAAAAGGTCGTAGAGGCATTTTAAAATATTTATAAGGTCTGGGTAAATCAGTCGATGCATCCACACTCTATGTAGCCACGGATTTAACTCTAATTCATCAACATGAATGCATATCTTCATCACAATAGTAAAATGTGAATCACTCTTAATATCTGTTTTTTTTATACGACATGTATCATCCTTAAACTAGTGAAATCATTCAATAGAAACATAGTATTTATCCTTCGAAATTTATATCAATAATATCATATTAATTGCTGTATTGTCGAGGATGAATTACAAAATGACGGTGTTACCTTTGCATTCTCATGATTTTTCGTGCATGTCGTAACAAGAAAGGCTTCGATGTCAACTACAGTGACGAAGTAGTACCGAATACATTATTCATTGAGCATTTTTTATACTAGTTAAGGAGAAGGGTGAGATTGTGGGGATTGAAATCTTGATCACTTGAATGGGAGCTCGTTGCTCCTATCACCTGACCGCGAGGTTCTTCGTTGAGCATTTCAATGTATAAAAAGAAAGCAATGAGAAAATCCCAAAGTTCTTTTGATTAGGTGTAATACTCGAGTCCAAACCACTTGATTTCAAATTGGAATCTGACTCGACTTGGATTTGCGTGACTCGATAAAAATACGATTAATGTCGAGCGAGCTCGGATCGATCTGCAGATCATGGACCGGCTCCTGTCCGGGGATGATTGACCAAAGTCGATTGCATTGTACCTTGTTTCGCTAAAATGCCCGCGATGCGATCCGAGCAACGAAGGGGCACATAGACCATCACTAGCTCCATCTCTATGAACCGGAACTAATGGAATTGATCGTTCGTCGATCGAATGTTGTTTGACTGGTTTTAATTGTAAAATTTAATGAGGAAATTGGAACATGTATTCTATCGATTTCTGAACTCATCCAATGTTGGAAAAATATGGATATTTGGACTCATATTTATCGTCACTCCGAACGATCAAAACGGACCGTTACACATCCAAATCAGAGATCCAGGGTGGCAGTTACGAGGGTTTGAGTGTTTCATTAAGGGTGGAAATGAGAGTAAAAAAATAATTAACACACACATCGCAATCCCCCAGTGCCTACCCCATTGTGCGACTCCCCTCTCTCCATTCTTCACCGTCGCCCAGCCCCTTCCTCCTCCTCCCTCGCGTTTCGGGGAGTGCGGTGGTGGACTGACGATGACTCCGAGCGACGATAGCCAGCCGGTGGTGCTCTCCATCCTCCTCTCTAGCTTATGCCCTTCCCCCATTTTAGAGCACAAAGGTACCAAGCTAACCACCCATCTCTTGCTGCCATCCATGTATTTCCACATATTTTTGGTCCCATATAGATGCTAAAATGAAGATTTAGATGATCTAGAGTGAGGGCTTGGTGGAGGGTTGATGCATAGCTTGATGGTTGCGATAATTCCTACCATATGTTCAAAAAATGTATCGAGAGGGGTTGCATGTTATTTTCTTGTGTTAAGGCTTGGGGGAGGGTCCTATGAGTGCATATATGCGTGTAAAGTATGTGCATATGTGTATACGCGTATGTGGGTGGGTGTGAGCATGTGGGCATGTGCATGTGTGTGCGTGTTAATATGTGTGCACATTTCTCCTAATGGTTAGGACAGTACGAGCGTAGTTAGGTTGGTTAAGGAAGGTTGGTACATTGATTGAGAGTTGGAGAGCTGATAGATGAGTACTCATGTATGTATGTTGTTATTAAATCCTCAATACACCTTATGTCTATGATGAAACAAGGAGAATTGTTATAGTTGGTTGCCTCTCACGATGTAATTCATCTCGACTCAAATTGCATTTCTATTTCCATCCTGATATATAGTTGGTTCTTGGATCTATGTAGAAGGTTGTTAGCTTGTGGATCTATAGTGACTGACACATGGGATGTGTGGTGGTCCCATAATATTTAATATTCGACCCTCGTCCAAAGTAAAAGTCACTCTTGTGGATAATTGGAGGAAAAGTAAGAGGCATCAATATGTGGGAGGATGGATAACCTAGGTGTGGACATCTCTACCCATGGATATACAAATAATCACACACACATACATAGACACACATCTACACATGTGAGACATCATGAGAATAATTAATAAATAGACACCTCCACCATTAAAAATATAATTGATGAGATTTAAATGTAAGAGACATATATTCATAAATGTATAATTCGAGTTGCCTACTACTCTAGCCTTAAAGGAATAATTTTAAAGAATCCATTTACACCCCTTGTGACTTACTATAAATGAAATGAACATATACATAAGCATATATGTAAGCCATGGAGAATGATAAGGACTCTGACACATGTATCAATGCTTATAAATATGCAAGTATTATCATTCTTAGTATTCCTACCCTTCCATGGCTAAATCAAAGATCAACATCGATGTCATACTACATTAGTGGATAACCAACTATATCATCATACCTTCCCTCCAAGAATAAGAGTACTCTACATTAAAAAGAAGAATAAACTTGGATCGATGATCATTTCAAAAGACGAGTAAGGACTTAAGATAGAAATTGTAACTAATTGACGTTAACTCGGATAATTGGTTTGATGAGAATCAAGGATGACAAACATTTTGCTGGTTGAGGTTTCCCTACAACCGACCACGTGATGGTGCGATGACCCTCAGCTGGGTTGGAGTTAGGAAGTCCATATTGGGCAACAACCGTCTTGTACACGGGTCTAGGATCCCATTCTCTTTTCTTATTTTTGTCGTGAGCTTGTAGTTTTTTCCGCTTCTCTCGGATTCATGTGTCTTCACTTCTTGCTGGCCCCGAGTTTTCGTTAGGGATCCTAGGCATGAGGACCCTTGATTTTTCTTCGAGCTTCTTTTGTCATGTTCCTCTACCAGTTTGGGCATGAGTGGAGTTGACTCGGATCGGAGAGTCTCTCCCACCCGTCTCAAGGGTTATAGTTGGAGTTTGACCTAACTCCCTCATGGACCACCTTCCCACTGAAGGAGCTTGATTGATGAGTCTCTTAGAGGGGGATTCTTCACCGCTTTGAGTTTATTTACTATTTCACCATTAGGCTTTGGCGGGGGAAATATCATGACATGAAAATCATCATCAATCATGACATCTCAATGAGATCCATCACGTCATCTTATAAATGAAATCAATGGAAGGACATGACTTATCTCTAGATCTATTACTCCTACATCGTCTCATAATTAACCAATGAATTTGCTAAGTGTTGGGCTTTCGTGTGTGGTGAGTGAGAGAGTGTATTAGTGTGCTGGGTGGTTAGTATTGGTGTTAGAAACTGGACAAGCCTTACAGTCATGTGTTGATGGATAACCTTATTCTTATGTGATGACTGCGGATGTTCTGTCGGTCATGGAGTAATCCGCACAGGGCGGGATCACAATGTCGCTGAGGCGACCAACAAAAGATCCCCAAAATCGATCAACAATTAACCCCCAATAAATATACGTAATTAATATCCAAAAATGTGGAGTTAAAATTTATTATAACTCTACATGTAAATGTGTATAGGTGTAAGTACAGGTAGAGGTCGAACACTGGGAGGCGAAGGGAATGTATGTGAAGCATCATTTATCCAATCCATTGTTCATGTCCTTTTATTGTTTTTTTGGTGGGTTTTGGATTATATATATATTTTTTTATTTTTTTGTTTTTATAATTTTTATTTTGTTTTATATTTTATGTATATTATTTTTTTATAGCTATATAAATATAAATATATAAATATATAAGATATATATATATAAAGAGATGTACATACATAAGAACAGAGAGAGAGGAATAATGTACTATATCTAAATATAGATATAAATACTTAAAATATAATATTTTTTTTAGCTTTTTAATATTTTTCTAATTTTTTTGTTATTTTTTTCTGGAATATTTCTAATTTTTATGTATTTTTAATTTCAAAAATGTCCACAATATAGGACTAAATAATTTGCCGAATATAATTTGGATTTTAAAAATATAAAATAAACTCCAAAAATTACCAAATTAATTTTAATACATTAATAATAATATATAGATAATTATAAAAGATAAAAATATATTTTTGAGGTTTTTTAAGGATTTTTCTATTTTTTTGGATTTTGGAGCTTTCTGATTTTTTTAATTTTCTTTTTCATATTTTTAGGGTTTTTCAATTTCTGGACTCAATATATATAATTATACCATATATAATTTTTTCTGGAATTTTTCAAAAACATTTTCTATTTTTTTTGTATTTTCCAATTTAGACAGTGCAAAAATGGCTCCTATTTCATTTTTTATAATTAGGCAAAATATGAAAAAATGCAAAATAAAATGTGGCGTGGAAGAGCATGGCATAAAACATCTATCCTAATTTTTTTTAATTTTTAGAAGCCACTTAGATATTTTTAATAAATGGATAAAAGACACAAAAATAATTAAGCCTGGCAGGGGCATTTTTGCAATTAGAATAAGTTCCAGGGGCATCAGTGCAAAAATACAACAGGAATAAACATTTTATTTAAATTTTTAGAACTAATTTACAATTAACAAAAGCCGCCAGGGGTTACATGCAATTTTCACGTGCTTCACGTGGGACTGCACGTGAGGCGCGGAAGGACCTAAACGCAATTTCAAGAAACTCAGGGGTCCTACTGCAAAATTTGCAATTATTTTAAAACGTGCAAATTTATTTACAGCATTAAATATTAAATACAAAAAAGGCGGGGGCTGGATGTGCAAATTACCCCCAATAGGCGCTCATCTAACGGCTGATCCTCTCTCACTAATCCACGTGGCGCCTCCACGTGCGCCGATGACGCTTCGCCGATGAGCGGTGCGGATTAGATCTCGTGGGAAATCTGACGGTCTGGACATGGCTCCATCGAACGACTAGTCTTCAATCTGGGGAACCTCCTTCATTCAACGGTGGAGAGCTCAGGTGCAAGAACAGGGAAGAACGCTCGCCTTGGCGAGCTTCTTCCTCCTCGATTTCGCTCTCCGACCGATCATCTCTGCACTTGAGGGTCCAAATAGCTTCCTGGCAGGGTCCTCTATCTGCTGGAGGTGATAGATCGACCGGAGGTGCCCTGGAACGCCGCCACGAGCTCGGAGAAGAATGGCCGCTCCAGGTACCTCCGCCCACTTGTAACTCGACTCCTGGTGCTTTATTGCGCACCTAACCTGCACAGGAAGAAAACTAGGCTCGAGGGCATCACCCTCGACCCGGGGTTTGAAGCTGTCAGCGTCAGAATGGGCGAGGTGGTGAAGTCTCCGGCGATGGGTGGAGTCGAGACTTCGGTTCGCAGATCTGAAGAAGATCTGGTTGGAAAAAGGTGGCTGGAAGGTGGAGAATGCGAGAGGGAGTGAAATGGTGGTGGAAGCGAGTCGGGGCACAGTCGGACACAAGGTGGAGCGAACTTCGAATCGCCTAAATTACGCTAATCTATGAACCTACATGCGAAATAAAATGCGGAAATGAAATGCTGGAATCGAAATCTACCTAGAAATATAAAAAAACACAGCTCTTATACCTGGGGGCCTCCAGGGAGCAGGGTGGCCGCCGGAGCACCGCTGCGACAAAATTTCCCTCCGCCATGGCTGAATCGAGGTGCTGGGAAGCGCCTCCTGTCACGAGGGCTCCACCAAGAGCTGATTCAAGCTCAAAGAAGGGGATGAAATTGGCCAAATTCGGCCAATGAAGAGGGAGGAGTTATTTATATACATTCCTGGAGACCCCCAAGGACCGACGATTATTGAAGAATCGGGGCTATGTACAAGGGTTCCAAGATCTCGGCGGGAATCAGGGATGATCAGGGAACAAAATCCATGAAGGATTCGAGGGTGATGGACGAAAGGGACGCCCAGGAAAAAGGCATGAAATCGGGAGAATGGACAGGTCTGACAGGTCAGTCAGAGGCGCAGGGGGAGTTGACCGGAGGTCAACTTTCCCTGGCCCCTGATTGGTCCACGTCAGGCTTATCTTGACCTATTTATTTAACGTATTAATTGAGTTAATTAGGTTTTATTTATAAAACCTAATTAATATATTTATAAATTAATATATAGTATTTATTTTTATATACTATATATTAATATAGTATTTATTTATGATTTTTATTTATTTTTTTGAAGTTATTTTATTACGATTTTATTAAAATAATGTATTTATAAGTATATTTATATATATTTATTTTTATTTTGTTTATTTTATGTAATTATTTAATTTTCTTATTTTATAAATTTATAACTGATTTTTATGAGTATAAATATATTTTTATTTTATTTTTATGAGTTTATTTACATTTTTAAATAAATGTGTTTATGTATATGTAGGTATACTTATAGGTAGTTTACCTATATATTATATACATTTTATTTATTTAATGAATTTTATTTGTTTTTATTTTGGATTTGTATTTTTAATAAGTTATATATAATATATACATTATTAAAAAAATATAAAAGAATGAAATAATTAAAGAATGTTTTCCCCCTTTTATTGATGTATCACATAGGTATTTTGTCTATACATTACATAGACTTATTTTATTTTACAAATTAGTTTTGATTTTATTCTAATGTTAATATGTACATGAACTATATACATTATCTACAAAATTCTAAAAATAAAATTTTGTAAGAATAATAAATATTGAATAAAATGAATATTTTAGTCAGGTATTATGTACAAGAAGGGCCAAAAACCTAACTTCCACAAATGGACTCCAAAAATTATGAAACCAATTTTATAAAATAGTTCTTGAAATGCTATATACAATTAAAGGTGAGTTTGGGTGATTTGGAGTTTTTATTTGCAAGATATGGGTCTGTGAAGTTGAGATTTTGGCTTTTTATTCTGTGTATAAAATGTACACTGTGTGTTATTTTTGCACAAACTCAATTTTGTATTTTTATTTACAACATCATCTACAACTTTCATGAACAAAGTTTCTTTATATGATGAATAAATAATTATGTACAAAATAGGTGTCAAGAATGCATAAATGGATTAGTAAATAAATAAGGTATTTATTGTATTATTGGCCCTTATCTCCCCCTACTTTATTCCTTGTCGACCAATTCCATGCTGGCCTTGGTCTCGGGGTTAGGGTCATAAAATATTTGCAATATTTTATTCCTTTTTCTTTTCTCTTCTTTATTCTATAATTTTGGCATTAAAATCTTATTTAATGTATAATTAATACAATGAATCATGAATGCTATTATGTACAAATAAATGCTATTTACATGCATTTGCTGGGGTTTTTAAGGCCAAAATGATAGAATAAAGGTGATGAAATGGAGATTCATCACCCCCCTATACTTGCCTTTGCTAGTCCCTAGCAAACACTTATGCAATAAGTACAAAATAACAAAGAATAAGAAGAAAAGAAAAAGCAAAACTAAAGAATTTAAAGAATAAATTGAATTGGTCATGATTATTAAACTTATCTGTACAAAATCAAAGTTTGGAGCTCATGTTAGACCTTGGTGTGAAAAATGTGTGTGGAACCTGGTCGGGAACCAAATTTAAGACGCAACAGCCTTCGAGAGTCACAGAACTTGGTTCAAATCACCTCAATAGCCAGGTCAGAACTAGCCTACATCATACGCAAACCCTTATGACTATGAAGCTGACTTGTACGTGTAAGTGATGGTGGCTCTCCCCAACTGAAATGACAAAGAGACTGACTTCTCCAGAATGACAACCCAATGATTCCCTAATCCAACAGCTCTTTCCTCGAGGAGCGGGGTATTCCCTTCTAAGTTCAAGTGACATCCAACTCAAGAGGAGGAGGTAGAGAAAAGAATGGATGGTAGCCAGTGTAGCTACCTATCCTGGGATGCCTGACCAGTGTAGTCAAGTCATCCAGCTGCAGGCTCACATGGTATAACATTGATGCTCAAGCTTGCTTATTTTCTATACAACATATATAAATACTCCGGCAGGCATTTTTATTTTTTACAAGCCTGTCCAATTTTTTGGAGTTTCATTTTTTTAACATACTATTTACAGCAGCATTTACATAAGGAGTTTTTCCTCTTGAGCCAGAAGACTATCCCTCTTTTGAAGCATTATTGCAACCCACAATCTCCTGTCTTTAGACCTCATGGCTATTGGACCAGGTTGGGGTGCACTTCCCTCCCTAGAGGAGGACGAATGTTTCCACCCGTGTGCGTCTCAGACTAGCAAATCCAACCCCTCACCACTCCAACTGAGTTAAGCCAAGTAAAAGGTGCAAGTGTCCAAGTTAGGTCACGGTCGGCAAGAGTCATACGTGTGTTTCGAAAAGTTCTAGTTAGTCCACTGAGGTGACTTGAACCCAGCCCTGATTTCTCAAAGAATTAAGTCCGAATAGACCTGAAGTACCTTAAACCTAGTTCCCGTAAGGTTCCAGTGCAGTTAGGTGCAGTAAGGTCCAACCAAGCTCCAATCTTCGACTTTATTGGACTAGTTCAATTATCAAGCTCAATCAAAGAAGATGAATGCAATGCAAATGCTATTTACAAATATGCAAAGAATAATGCAATTTTTCAAAGAATTTGAAAGCAAAGAGAAGAATTTTTATACAAAGAATTTTTGCAAATAAAGTAATTTTGGCACTCAAAGTAGAAAATATGTACAACTATTTACACAGGTGTGCCGCTTTATTTTACAAGAATTAAGAATTTACAATTAGTTTTTATTTATAGGTATATATGTACACTTATTAAAGAATTGTGTTTATTATTATTTTTATTTATATATTATTTCAGTTATTTATTATATGTGACTATTCCTCAAACTTATTTGACACACATCTTTCAAACAAATTTTGAAAACTATAGTCCAAAATAATTTTTACAAACATTTTTACAAACATGTACACACATTTGAAAATCATTTTGCAAAGGTTTGTCAAACCAGTATATATAGATTTTCAAAATATTTTTGCAACTATTTTTCAAACCATTTGCAAATCATTTTTCAAATATTTTATTTCACACAAAGAAAAGAAATTTTTACAAACCACACATTTTTACACAGGTTGAAAACATGTAACAAAACGTTTTTCAAAATAGTTTTCAATAAATGTTCATGAAGATTTTCAAACTATTTTTCAAACATTTTGCAAAAAAATATTTTCACCTGATTTATTAATCAGTATATACAAAAAGAATTCGAGGAATAATCACATATTTTTATTAAGGGGTTTTAATGAATTTTGAAGAATTATTAGCCATATTATTACAAAAGTATGAGTTATGGCTATAGTATATACATAGTATATACGACCCCCATATACTTAGCTTGAGCTATGTCCTCATAGATCAGAGAGAAAAGAGAAGACATAACTCGTACGTAGTATAGACAAGTATAAATAATATACAAATAAGAGATGAACGAAAGAGAAGTTGACCGTCCCCCCTATACTTAGAATCAAGTAATCCTAAGTATAGCATACTGTACACAAATTAGGGAGGGTCAAGGGTGGGAATAGACAGATGAACAAATCAGGGGTGCACCCCCCTATACTTAGGACAAAGTACGTCCTAAGTACAGAAAATTGACACAAAGGGGCGACACCTTTTATTGAGATAAAGAAATATGAAAGGGAAAATAAGAAAAGAAGAAAAGAGAGATATATACAGATTGATGAAAAGATCGTGGAGAATATACACATCACTCCCCCTATACTTAGGGTGAGATATCCCTTAGTATAGGCAACAATAGGAGTGACGAAAATGTGCAATGAGAGAACAACTCTGTGTGTGCCCCCCTATACTTAGGACAAGGTACGTCCTAAGTACAAACACAAAGATGTGGCGGTATATCTGGGGCACACAGAACATACGGGAGAGAGAATGAAAAAGGTACACATATATACAAGCGGTAAAAACTGGTGAAGTACAGGACGGTGTCTGGTAAGCGACTACCGTACTATCGTTGTCGTCTCCCTGTGAGAACGAGGACGCAGTCAGAAGGTGAAAAGACACCCTGATAAACAGTCAGGTGGGTGTTGGCTACCGGGGATAATCAGATCAGAAAGTACAACAGAGACCGGTAGCGTGAAGCAGTCAATCGGCTCATATGGTCAACGTGAGGGAATATAGCCGATACCGTAAGACCGGGAGGAAGAACGCGCAGTACAGACTCCTCCTAGTCAACCATAGTCTCAGATAGATCGGAAATAAAGCATATGAGACAGTGTGATGCACGGTGGTGATATAAACTGAAAGTCTCAAGAATACACCGGACAACACCATATGTGGCTCACTCTTGCGAGGGTCCTCAAGGTGAGCAGAATCAGAGAATAATCAGAAGACTCAGCTTCGTGCTCCCACAGATAGGAGACACCAGAAGTGAAGCCGAGTACCTACAAGTTGATGTACCCTCCCGCAGATAACCCTCGGGGAGCGGTACATACTAGTCAATGAATAATCAGAACAGAAGCTCACCCTTCCGAGGGTCGTCAAGGAGAGCGGGCTCAAAGGAGCCTGATCCATCAGACGGATCATAGAAATGGTCTCGGTAGGCGACAGATTGGCTACCAGCAGAAGAGACCGTCAAAGCAAGAAAGTGTGGCAGTGTCCCGCAAATAACCCTCGGGGAGCGGGCTGCCAACTAGTCCTTGGAATAGCAGATACCATAAGCTCAACCTCGCGAGGACCGTCAAGGCGAGCAGACTCAAAGGAGTCTAGTCAGATAGGTCCCATGATTCGCAGATCGGATACACAACTCAAGATGGGACCAAAAATCAAATATCAGACAACTCGATTCCGTGCTCCACAGATCGGAGACACAGTCAGCAGTGGGAACCGAGCGTAAAGAGAGTGTCGCAGTCTCTCACAGGTAGTCCTCGGAGAGCACTATCAACTAAGCGAAGAATAGTCAGACCGTATCTCTACCTTGCGAGGGTCGTCAAGGAGAGAGAAGGGCTCGAAGGAGCCAGATCCATCAGACGGACCCGCATAGTGGTCTCAGTAGTCGACAAGGCGGCTACCAACAGAAGAGACCAATCAGATCGCAAATATGTCATAGTCTCCCGCAGATAACCCTCGGGGAGCTATGAGCTAGGCATGGAATAATCAGAAAAGTGGAGCTCTGCCTTGCGAGGATCGTCAAGGAGAGCGGACTCAGCTGAGTCCAGTACATTGGCCGCGTGTACCGGCAGGTCAGGTACACAATCACAGAGGGAGGCCAATCAAGCATATTATCTGACTCGGTTCCAGGTCCCATCACAATGGCGATCAAAGCAGTGAATGAAACCGTAGTCCTAGAAATTGTCGCATTCTCCCGCAAATAGTCCTCGGAGAGTAATGTGAGCTATATCAATGTAGGTTTTGGGAATGCTGGCACGTCGTCTCAGGTCCTCAAAAGTGTGAATCCATCAATCCATAGGAGGGCATAAGATCATGTAAGGGAGTAAATAATCATGTCATTCACCAAACATCCCTTGGGTCAATCCAGTCAGCTGAGATGGCACGAAAAATAGTCAGGAATCCTCTAAGTGCCCGGGTGGATCAGAGAGTCAAGAGATCAAGGATGGGTCAATCAGAAAGACGAGAGATCATGTAGGATCCGCACACCTTTATCAAGAAGTCCAAAGTAAAGTAATCAGTCAATCCTCAAAAATCAAGATGGTTGGAACCTCAAGATAGATAGACCAATCAATACTCATGAAATCTTCATCGAATCATTGCATTACATCACATCCCCAATCCGGTGTGCGAGAATGAAAATTCGTCAATAATGCCCCACACCTATGCTCTATGCATCAACGAAAATCCTCAAGAAGCCCATATGCATGTATCAAAGACAAATCCAGCAAATCGATCTCAGCAACCTCAACCTCATGGGCCCGACCTGCACCAATAATCTGTATAAATAATCCTCGATGCGGGCTTCATCAATATGCACAGCATTCCCGGGTAAAAGGGAGAGATGAGACGGGGGACACGAGGAAGATGGATAAGAAGAGTAACACAATGAAGTGGAGAAGCTGATTGAGCGGACGTGCCAATATCATGGATGGTAGAAGGGTGATACAGAGGGTACGAGGAGGGCGGGCGAGAAGATCGAGACACAAACAAAATTGGGTGTTCCACACAAGGCGGAAACACCGTCAAAATTGCTGTCCGAAGAGCGGTCTCTCCCTGAACCAGAGAATATGGTACGATGGATACGTAGAAGATGGTGAAGAAGAGGGGAAACAAAGGACTTGGCGAAGAATGATTGAGCTCAAGCGCCAATATCATGACTCGATGCAAAATGAAGAGAGATATGTATAAGAGAGGTAGAGAGACTCAAAGATGAAAAATGCATGACTCACACGATGGAACTGACTACTCTAGTAATGAATGAAAACACGATGGACTCCAAGTCACAATCAATACATAAGGCAAGACCCCCAATTCACCTACTCAACACAGTGAAGACCATCGGGTGACGATCATTTATCTTTTCATTTTTAGAGTTAGGTGAGGATCACAAAAATTGTACAATCACTTAGGAGGCTTGATGGGATGTGGGCTCTACTCCTTAGTGTGCACGTAAGCAATTTAAAACGCATCCAATGAGGGGGTTGCTCTCCCCAAGACAAGGAAGTCCATTATGTTTTATTTTTAGGTCCAATAGAGTTAGCAGTCCCCATTTTATTTAAGTTATCACTTTTTTTGGTTATTTTCAATGCACGTGCCTATCGCGGTTCCAATTTCCATTAAGCATCCTAGGTTGGCAAAAACAGAGGGAGAAGATCGGAAAAGCCATGCAAGTTAGAAATCGATGATGCATGCTAAGTAAGAAGACTTACAGTGCCTCCCAGCTCTCTCCATGCGGGATGCAAAACAGAATTTGAAACCTATGCTATATGCAAATGCAAGCCACAGAAATCGCCCTAGGTTCAGAAATTGCTATTATCGTGAAGCACCACAAGTCGCTCATTCATCTTTAGCCTCAAAAAGTCCGGTCTTGGCTCACCCCTCCTCTGTGCTCAACACGCTTGAGCTTAGGAGAAAGCGCTTTGCGGGGCTCGCTGTGGCACAAAGGCTAAGAGATAAATGAGCGGCTGTTTAGAGTTTGATCTAGGTCCAAAGCGAACTATAGGTACATGCAAATATTAGGGTGTTTGGACCTACTCTACGAGCAAGCAGCTCCTAAGCTAAGGCTCATTCACACACAAAATAATAAAAATAAAATAAAAGAAAAGCGTCAAAAATCATCGAGGCCCCCAAGGGAACAATCCCTCGGGCACTGGACCTCGGGAGTCTCCGTGTACCTGTGAGAGTCCTGTATTATTACATGTTTCTAAGTGTCACTCTCTCACATGAATATACATAATAAAATAGAATAAAATGTACAAAAATAAAGACTGTCTTCAACACATCTCTTTCATCCGTCATTGATGCTCTCTCCTGTTGGCTTGGCATAGAAGAGCCAACTCCACCTTGCTTGGGTGCATAGGTCCTCCTAAGAGGTCCTCCTTCGCTTGGCGGTCCCTCGCATCAACGACAAAGGAAAGAAATGGTCAGAACAATCAATAAAATAATGTTAAAATAAAACTAAAAATTACACAAATAAATAAATGATGGACATGAGCAAATACTTGAATAAATGAACAATAGGCTCACAAAATAATACAAAATCCGTTGCCTCCCCGGCAACGGCGCCATTTGATGACTGCGGATGTTCTGTCGGTCATGGAGTAATCCGCACAGGGCGGGATCACAATGTCGCTGAGGCGACCAACAAAAGATCCCCAAAATCGATCAACAATTAACCCACAATAAATATACGCAATGAATATCCAAAAATGTGGAGTTAAAATTTATTATAACTCTACATGTAAATGTGTATAGGTGTAAGTACAGGTAGAGGTCGAACACTGGGAGGCGAAGGGAATGTATGTGAAGCATCATTTATTCAATCCATTGTTCATGTCCTTTTATTGTTTTTTTGGTGGGTTTTGGATTATATATATATATTATTATTTTATTTTTATAATTTTTATTTTGTTTTATATTTTATGTATATTATTTTTTATAGCTATATAAATATAAATATATAAATATATAAGATATATATATATATATAAAGAGATGTACATACATAAGAATAGAGAGAGAGGAATAATGTACTATATCTAAATATAGATATAAATACTTAAAATATAATATTTTTTTAGCTTTTTAATATTTTTCTAATTTTTTTGTTATTTTTTTCTGGAATATTTCTAATTTTTATGTATTTCTAATTTCAAAAATGTCCACAATATAGGACTAAATAATTGGCCGAATATAATTTGGATTTTAAAAATATAAAATAAACTCCAAAAATTACCAAATTAATTTTAATACATTAATAATAATATATAGATAATTATAAAAGAGAAAAATATATTTTTGAGGTTTTTTAAGAATTTTTCTATTTTTTTTGGATTTTGGAGCTTTCTGATTTTTTTAATTTTCTTTTTCATATTTTTAGGGTTTTTCAATTTTTGGACTCAATATATATATAATTATACCATATATAATTTTTTTTGAATTTTTCAAAAAACATTTTCTAATTTTTTTGTATTTTCCAATTTAGACAGTGCAAAAATGGCTCCTATTTCATTTTTATAATTAGGCAAAATGCGAAAAAATGCAAAATAAAATGTGGTGTGGAAGAGCATGGCATAAAACATCTATCCTAATTTTTGTTAATTTTTAGAAGCCACTTAGATATTTTTAATAAATAGATAAAAGACACAAAAATAATTAAGCCTGGTAGGGGCATTTTTGCAATTAGAATAAGTTCCAGGGGCATCAGTGTAAAAATACAACAGGAATAAACATTTATTTAAATTTTTAGAACTAATTTACAATTAACAAAAGCCGCCAGGGGTTATATGCAATTTTCACGCGCCTCATGTGGGACTGCACGTGAGGCGCGGAAGGACCTAAACGCAATTTCAAGAAACTCAGGGGTCCTACTGCAAAATTTACAATTATTTTATAACGTGCAAATTTATTTACAGCATTAAATATTAAATACAAAAAAGGCGGGGGCGGGATGTGCAAATTACCCCCAATAGGCGCTCATCCAACGGCTGATCCTCTCTCACTAATCCACGTGGCGCCTCCACGTGCGCCGATGACGCTTCGCCGATGAGCGGTGCGGATTAGATCTCGTGGGAGATCTGACGGTCTGGACATGGCTCCATCGAACGGCTGGTCTTCAATCTGGGGAACCTCCTTCATCCAACGGTGGAGAGCTCAGGTGCAAGAACAGGAAAGAACGCTCGCCTTGGCGAGCTTCTTCCTCCTCGATTTCGCTCTCCGACCGATCATCTCTGCACTTGAGGGTCCAAATAGCTTCCTGGCAGGGTCCTCTATCTGCTGGAGGTGATAGATCGGCCGGAGGTGCCCTGGAACGCCGCCACGAGCTCGGAGAAGAATGGCAGCTCCAGGTACCTCTGCCCACTTGTAACTCGACTCCTGGTGCTTTATTGCGCACCTAACCTGCACAGGAAGAAAACTAGGCTCGAGGGCATCACCCTTGACCTGGGGTTTGAAGCTGTCAGCGTCAGAATGGGCGAGGTGGCGAAGTCTCCGGCGATGGGTGGAGTCGAGACTTCGATTCGCAGATCTGGAGCAGATCTGGTTGGAAAAAGGTGGCTGGAAGGTGGAGAATGCGAGAGGGAGTGAAATGGTGGTGGAAGCGAGTCGGGGAACAGTCGGACAGAAGGTGGAGAAGTCGCCGGAGCGAAGTTCCGGCGAACTTCGAATCGCCTAAATTACGCTAATCTATGAACCTACATGCGAAATAAAATGCGGAAATGAAATGCTGGAATCGAAATCTACCTAGAAATATAAAAAAACACAGCTCTTATACCTGGGGGCCTCCAGGGAGCAGGGTGGCCGCCGGAGCGCCGCCGCGACAAAATTTCCCTCCGCCATGGCTGAATCGAGGTGTTGGGAAGCGCCTCCTGTCACGAGGACTCCACCAGGAGCTGATTCAAGCTCAAAGAAGGGGATGAAATTGGCCAAATTTGGCCAATGAAGAGGGAGGAGTTATTTATATACATTCCTGGAGACCCCCAAGGACCGGCGATTATTGAAGAATCGGGGCTATGTACAAGGGTTGTAAGATCTCGGCGGGAATCAGGGATGATCAGGGAACAAAATCCATGAAGGATTCGAGGGTGATGGATGAAAGGGACGCCCAGGAAAAAGGCATGAAATCGGGGGAATGGACAGGTCTGACGGGTCAGTCAGAGGCGCAGGGGGAGTTGACCGGAGGTCAACTTTCCCTGGCCCCTGATTGGTCCACGTCAGGCTTATCTTGACCTATTAATTTAACGTATTAATTGAATTAATTAGGTTTTATTTATAAAATAAAAAATGTTTATAAATTAATATAGCATTTATTTATGAATTTTATTTATTTTTTTGAAGTTATTTTATTATGGTTTTATTAAAATAATGTATTTATTAGTATATTTATATATATTTATTTTTATTTTGTTTATTTTATTTAATTATTTAATTTTCTTATTTTATAAATTTATAACTGATTTTTATGAGTATAAATATATTTTTATTTTATTTTTATGAGTTTATTTACATTTTTAAATAAATGTGTTTATGTATATGTAGGTATACTTATAGGTAGTTTACCTATATATTATATACATTTTATATTTAATGAATTTTATTTGTTTTTATTTTGGATTTGTATTTTTAATAAGTTATATATAATATATACATTATTAAAAAAATATAAAAGAATGAAATAATTAAAGAATGTTTTTCCCCTTTTATTGATGTATCACATAGGTATTTTGTCTATACATTACATAGACTTATTTTATTTTACAAATTAGTTTTGGTTTTATTCTAATGTTAATATGTACATGAATTATATACATTATCTACAAAATTCTAAAAATAAAATTTTGTAAGAATAATAAATATTGAATAAAATGAATATTTTAGTCAGGTATTATGTACAAGAAGGGCCAAAAACTTAACTTCCACAGATGGACTCCAAAAATTATGAAACCAATTTTATAAAATAGTTCTTGAAATGCTATATACAATTAAAGGTAAGTTTGGGTGATTTGGAGTTTTTATTTGCAAGATATGGGTCTGTGAAGTTGAGATTTTGGCTTTTTATTCTGTGTATAAAATGTACACTGTGTGTTATTTTTGCACAAACTCAATTTTGTATTTTTATTTACAACATTATCTACAACTTTCATGAACAAAATTTCTTTATTTGATGAATAAATAATTATGTACAAAATAGGTGTCAAGAATGCATAAATGGATTAGTAAATAAATAAGGTATTTATTGTATTATTGGCCCTTATCTCCCCCTACTTTATTCCTTGTCGACCAATTCCATGCTGGCCTTGGTCTCGGGGTTAGGGTCATAAAATATTTGCAATATTTTATTCCTTTTTCTTTTCTCTTCTTTATTCTATAATTTTGGCATTAAAACCTTATTTAATGTATAATTAATACAATGAATCATGAATGCTATTATGTACAAATAAATGCTATTTACATGCATTTGCTGGGGTTTTTAAGGCCAAAATGATAGAATAAAGGTGATGAAATGGAGATTCATCATTATGCAAGTAGTATGATATCATTGTCCATCTACTTGCTTCTCTTTTATTATATCCGCGTAAATTCCCATTTAATTTTAATTTGAAATGCTCGTGCACAATAATTTTTTGACGTCTCCTTGTCCCTAACATGGATGGTAGGGAAGGCGCCTCTATTCGAATAGCTTGGTTGGTGAGGTTCATAGATTTTTGGTAGACGGTGCAGAGACATAGTTTTGACAGTGTACATGATAGTGTCTTTTACAGTTTTCTTTTTATTGTGCTTTCTCTCTCTTTTACTAGATTTTTGAGATACATGTATTCAACACTTAGTTCACTTTTGATCATATTATGCTATATAAGACTTGATGTTTGTTTTGACCATTTTATTGGAAATGTTTATCTTAATGGAATGCATTTCTTCTTACGGTGACATGTTATTGTATGTGGTTTATTCCATTACTGTGAATGTCCTTCAACTCGCGGAAATTTTCCCTACATCTTTGTATTCGATGCGAACTATCGTGAATTAAATGATGCGAATGTTGTGTAAATAGGTAACCTAAATCCTGAGATGTCACAGTAGGTCTATCATCGGAAAAAGGACAGAATGGATATGGAAGTTCTAATGAGGTTGACGAGCGCAAAGTCCACACATTCAAGTTCGTCATAGTGTCCTTCAGCTTGGCCAACGGTGTAAAATTCATTTACATCTACTCGTCAGAACTGACGATTCGAGTGGATCTTTGTTTGTGGAAATCTTGAGTTCATATGTTAAAGTTATGGTTATGTAAAGTCATCGATAGCTTTTTGTATGCTAAACGAGTGTGGCTTATACAAGTATTTGAGTGAAATGAACTCGTCTCATTCCCATAAACTCGTCTGAGCTCAACCCTCTTGTATTAACTCTGTCGAGCGTCCCTAAAGAGTTACCGGAGTGATCAATGAAATGACAAAAATATAGCATGATATGGATGCATGATGACCGAGGTTTCAGATTTCGCGAAATTTCGGTTTCGACAAGGAAACAAATCTCGAACGAAATGGCGATATGAAAGCAGTTTCCAATCATTTCTTCACAAATGGTGATCGATATGGGCGAAATGTTGTCGAAATTTCGATGAAATATCATATCGATAAGGTATTGATACAATATCCGAAACCGATATTTAAACCCTTATTCACGACACACGCTCTTTCATGTCGTGTTTTGATCCTTTCATCTGCACGATGCATTTATAACTACTTCTTGGAGATAACTAATGAATATGAATATGACCGGTAAATAACATATTTCTTGAATGATGCATGTATCTTACATGGTCGTGGACAAGTCTTAGATATGAAATGCAATGCAGACAAGCAATTCTTTGTCTAGAAAAATACGAAGGCTCCATGCCACAGGAGTAAGTAAATAATTATAAATGTAAAGTATATAAGTTGATTTTTATTTTAGAACTTAGATAAAAATAGTTTTTTTCCTAAATAAGTTATAAGAAACTATTTTTTATTGATATGGATACTATAAGATAATATGCGTAATATTTAGGGATTAGGCCTCCTACCATTATCGCGGAAAATTAATCCTAACAACTTGTTGGATTTAGACTTAAAAAGACACATTGGCAACCATCCGAAATACTTAAATTCATGTTGTAAAGTAGTAGTCTCTTAAGTAGTAGTCCCCACCACTTATAAACCACTCTCACATTTCACGAGTATTAGACATAGGACTATGTTGGGAGTTACAACCTCTCCCGATATTGTCCATCACTTATTCTCACTAATAGCGGCGGTTGCATGCTCATTGTAGTTTTTTTCTCTTATCTCTTTGCACTGGTGGCTCCACATTTTGGGTATCCCTTTCCATTACTAGAGAGAATCCGTTCTGATATCATTTTACTGTCATGCTTAAGATCCCGGTCCATTATTGAGAAAAAATGACCGTGACAATTTATTATGCTTAGGTCCAAATGGATCTATTGACAACCACCCACTTAATACTACTCTCACACTTCGTGACTATTAATTGTCAACTATGTTGGGTTGTACAACAATTATAAGCCCCCAAAACATAGTCCTACATCTAAAACTTACGAAGTTTGAGAGTGTATTATAAGAGTATGCGGATACTAATCGATAACTTGAGTTTAAGTATTTTGGGTGATTGTCGACATGTTTAGTTGGATCCGAGCACAACAAGTTGTCAAAGTCAGTTTTCTTTGATAATAGTACATGGATATAAGCCCACGATATTATAAATGATCACAGTGGGTTCCCTTAGATATCAGAAAGGACTACTCGAGAGATGAAAGAGATGCAAACGGTTACAGATATATCCGTATCCGATCCGTCACCATATCTATTTTATATAGATTTTGACATCTGTATCCGTATCTGTTTTAAATGGATATGGATATGGATATCGTTGTGATATCCGCAAACATCTGTATCCATATCTGTATATCTGTTTTTGTTTATAAATATAGCCATATATTTATTTTTAACCCTATATAACATAATTATGTACCTTCTTTTACCATATTTATATAATTTTTATGATACAAACACATTTAGTAAATTTATATCATGTGTTTTCCATCCAATTCGTATATATTTAAGTGGATTCTATATCGTATTTCTAATATTACTTGTATACAATCTGTATCCGTTTTACATCTGTATCCGTTTTTAAGGATATGGTAAGATATTTTTAATATCCTGCAATATCTGTATCCGTATCCATATTCGTATTAGAAAATGGATAAGGATATAATAATACTTATATCCGTATCCGTCCGTTTGCATCCCTAGATGAAACCATCCCTACGAAGAGATATAAGGAAAAAGTTACCAGGAACATGTCCACATGATCTCGCACTCTTAATATACAAATATCGTTTGGTATACAAGACTTGGACCGATGTATGTCCTACACTACACACACACATATATGTATGTAGAGGAAAGGGATCCTACTCCATGGAGTAGGTAACTTACCTACTCAACTTTCTTTTTTTCAAATTTTTTATTTTTTTTGAAAAAAGCTTCCATGGATTTGCATAATTATATCTCTCTAATATGTCAATCAAATTTCGTCAGAAACAGAGACTCCTACGGCATCCATCCAGAACATGAAAAATACAACAAATCTGTGACCGTTAAAAAATGACTGTCTGGATGGAGGCCGTAGGAGTCTCTGTTTCTGATGAAATTTGAATGACATATTAGAGGGATATAGTTGTGAAATTCCATGGAAGTATTTTTCAAAAAAAAATAAAAAATTTTGAAAAAGAAGAAAATGGAGTAGGTAAGTTACCTACTCCATGGAGTAGGATCCTTTTTCTCATGTATATATATATATAGATAAATTGAGCTACCCCTAGGGGCAGCTAACTTAGCTCCCTACCTCTAGCTCCCTACCTCATTTTCTCCATTTTATTTATTTTTTTGAAAATTTCTTCCGTGATTATTCATTACTATATCCCTATATTATGTAACTCAAATTTCGTTTGGAACAGAGACTCCTACGACCTCTATCTAGACAATCATTTTTTTAACGGTATCATGATTTTTTAAATCGACTCTGTCTGGATGGAGATCGTAGGAGTCTCTGTTTCACATAAAATTTGAATGACATAATATAGAGATATAATAATGAACTTACATGATTTTTACTTTCAAAAAAAGATAAAAAATATATGAAAAATGAGGGAGGGGAGCTAAATTAGCTCCCTTTGGGGGCATACACATTTTACCATGCACACACACGCACACATATAAATATAGGGTTAAATGGGGCTGCTCCCTGGGGGGAGCTAACTTGGCTTCCCCCGCGCTATTTCGCCCAGTTTTTTATAAAATTTTTGAAAATTTCGTCCGTGAATATTCATCACTATATCCCTATATTATGTTATTAAAATTTAATGCGAAACAGAGACTCGTACGACCTCCATCCAGACAGTCATTTTTTAACGGTAACATAATTGCTAAAAACGACCCTTCTGGATGGAGGCCGTAGGAGTTTCTGTTTCGCGTGAAATTTGAATGACATAATATAGGGATATATTGATGAAAATCCACGGAAGAAATTCCGGAAAAAGAGATTTTTACCCGACAGACCCTATAATCTTTGTCAATTACCTCTACGACCTTTAAAACATCGTAATTCATCCCTGGACCCCATAAACTTGCTCCGTCTTACCCCACGAACCCTGCCGTTAAATTGACACATCTTGACCTAACTTGAGTGGGTTAAAACTGAGTTAATCAAACCATATAAAATCTAACGGTTGGAATTCATCCTGTCTTCCTCCTTCCTTCTTCTATCTTCTTCTTCATCTCCACTTCCCTTCTCCAATCCAATTACAACAGAACCTTACAACACAGCAACGTCGACTGGATTTAACAGGAGGCAGAGGAATCGAAGCCACGGGGAGGGAAAGGGCTCACAGGAAGCAACGGAATTGTAGGCATTGCGGCACGCCTGGCCATCGGCGGTGGAGCAGAGGGCTTCGAGGGGTGGGAGGCTTCGACCTGGGGACAGGGGAGGTGGGGACTCCAAGCGCGTCGCCTGCAAACGCGATCTGAGGGGGACGGGGCTTTCGAGTCGAGCAAGGGACGGGGCTTTCGATCCAGGGGAGGTGGGGGGTTGGTTTCGAGCGGCAGGGGGGCGGGGCGACGGCAATTGGGGGGGGGGGGTCTTCGAGCGGGGTGGCGGTCGGGGAGGCTTCAACCTGGGGACAAGGGGCTTCGAGCGCGCTGCCTGCATACGCGATCTGGAGGGGGGTGGGGCTTTCGAGCCAGGGGAGGCGAGGGGATGGTTTCGAGTGGTCGGGGGGCAGGGCGGCAAGGAGGGGACTTCGAGCGGGGCGGTGCGCCGAGGGGGAGGCTTCGACCTGGGGACAGGGGGGCTTCGAGCGCGCCGCCTGCATACGCGATCTGGAGGGGGGCGGAGCTTTCAAGCTAGGGGAAGCGGCAGGGGGGGATGGTTTCGAGCGGCCGGGGGGTAGGGCGGCAGGGAGGGGACTTCGAGCGGGGCAACGACCGGGGGGGAGGGGGGGCTTCGACCTGGGGACGGGGGCTCCGAGCACGCCGCCAGCATACACGATCTGGAGGGAGCAGGGAGCAGTGGACCTGGCCTGGTAGGGTGTTGGGCGTTGATGAATCTCGTATTCATCATGCTAAAAACCTCTTATTAAAATCCCTGCTTATACAAGCCAATAAAAATACCATCTAATTCTTTGTTTTTATCATGTGTCATATTGTGTAAAAATTACCATTAATTTATTGTATTTAATTTCTCTTATTTTTCTGTATCTTTTTTATCACTCAAAAACCTCTAAAAAATAGGTAGATAACTTGTCTATAAATCATTGACTCTTAAAAAGCTAAAAAATACAAAAACATCTCAAAACCGTAAAATCGGTATTTTTATCCCCTTAAAAATACCCCCAAAAATACGTTTTGTGCAAATGATCTCTTTTGGCTTTTTTACCAACATGAAAGTTGTAGATCTCGTCGAGACGAGCAACTTTCATGTTTTGACTTTTTTCTAATTCAACCCCTAACTATTTCTTCTCTAATTTTCTTTCTATTTTTCTCTGAATTTTCTCATTGGGCCACGTGGCGCCCTCTGGGCCGCCCACGTGGCCGCTTCATCTCTCGCCACCCGGCCCTCTCCTGGGCCGTTAGATTACGCCATCCCCGCCTCCATCCTCATCGTTCATCACGCACCATCCCTCAGTTGCCCGATCTGATCTCAGATCAGATCATGACCGCCCACTAGCGCCTGATCCTTAGCCGCTCGATCAAACTCTCATCCTACGACCCTCAAGCTTCCACGTCACCCTATCAACCCTAGCCGTAGATCTCAACAAACTCTCAATCCTAACCACCCGCCCCCGCCTACTTCCTAGCCACTCGGTCAGATCTTAGGATCTGATCTCCACCGTCCAAGCATGCTCTACTCCCAGCCGTTGGATCGTGAGATCCAACGGCTGTGGCTCATCGTCAACCTCGCGCAACCCCCCCCTTCCCCAGCCGTTTCAACTTGCGAACCCTCCGCCCCCTTCCTTTTTTGCCATCACCTCCGGCCACCCCTTTCTCTCCTAACGGCAGCCAATGGTAAGCCGCCGAGCACCGGGGACGATCGACCCCGTCGTGCGACGACCCCCCCGAGGTCCCGCGAGGCCTCAACCCAGATCACTACCTCCACCAGCACCTCACTTCGGCGAGGCTATCTTTCCTTCTTTTCTCCAATTATTACCTCCCTCCACACTCACCACCATAATCGCCTGAGCACCTTATTTGCTTCGCCACGCCACCAGCAACCTCGCCAACCCTCTTCTCCTTCTCCAGGACCTCCCCCGCTTCGATCCCCTTCTTCTTCCGCTCCGGCGGCGAAGAAGCCTCCAGCCATCACCTCCAGTCACCCTCACGGCCATCCACTCACCCCACTCGTACACACACACCCCGAGCTTCGGCTATACTAACATCTGCAGGTCGCACTTCTTCAATGGCCGGAGTTCGCACAGCCCCGCCGGTCTCAAGCTCCTCCTTCTCCGACCATACTTCATCAAGTAGCTCCAGACAACCTCGGAGGTTCGCCGCGCCTCCACGATCGTCGCTAGCCTACCGTTCATCTTCCCCGACCTTAATTGACCGACATGGAGCACGGAGGAGAAATTGGCAGGTCGTCGGAGCGTCGCCTCCTCCGGCGACCTGCAGAGGAGCACGAGGAGCAGGCACCGTCCGATCCTCCTGATCGGGCGACCCAAATGATGCCATGTGGTCGACCCGAGCCTCTTCCCCGACCTATAGGCTCGGGCCATCCGAGCCTCTAGACGAACCACAGACAGCCGCCACGCATCCCGAGCCTGGAGCCTTCACCCGAGCCTGGGCCCTCACATGCACCGCACGTGAGGCCTGGGTAATTTGCAAGAAAGACCCTGAAGGAATTTATATTTACACTTTGGTCCCCAGGCACGTACCTCATGTGCGTGCCTGGGTTATTTACAGGGAAGCCCTCCAGATTTTTGGAAATTACAATTATGCCCCTGCGCGCAAATGGATAAATTGCAAGGGCCCCCAAGCGGTTTTTCATAATTGCATTTAGGTCCTTCCAGGGACCTAAATGCAATATTTATCCCTTTATTTTATTGCATTTTTATTACAATTATGCCCTTGCACTGTTTTTAGCATAACTTGAGCATCGTTCATCAAATGGCGCCGTTGCCGGGGACTTCTTATTAAAATTGCATGATTTTAGTGTCGTTTTGATCCTTATCTTGTCCTCTACATTCTAGCATACTTATTTGTCTCATTTGCTCCTGTTTAAATGGCGATGTTGCTGGGGACCTCTACGTTCATCAAATGGCGCCGTTGCTGGGGACCTCTTATTAAAATTGCATGACTTTAGTGTCGTTTTGATCCTTATCTTGTCCTCTACATTCTAGCATACTTATTTGTCTCATTTGACACTGTTTTAATTTAAGTGATTTTTTATGCGAAAAATGGGACCATGCTCTACTTGTCTTGCTTGATTTGATGACCGATTTTTAATGATGTGTTCAAATTGACTCTAATTTCATTCTATTTTCTGTTGCTCACATTTTAGGGTATATTTGTAGGTTTTTATTTGGCATACTTGTTCTTTTTCATATTTGTTCATGCATCATCTCCTTAACTTGCGTAAAAATATCTAAA
The DNA here is from genome assembly GCA_037367405.1 of Ottelia alismoides. NCBI lineage: Eukaryota > Viridiplantae > Streptophyta > Magnoliopsida > Alismatales > Hydrocharitaceae > Ottelia > Ottelia alismoides. The sequence continues at coordinate 660,535 of JAZKJV010011099.1, forward strand.
AAAATTGCATACAGCATAGCATCGCTTGCATTGCCTTATAAATTGCATATGGACCTGAAATTGAGATTAAATCACTTTGTGCTTCATGAATCAAAATTCAATACTCAGATTAGGCAGCCGTGTCCCTGTGTTCGACCTTGGTAGACTTGCCAAGCATAAATATTCCACAGCATTCAAAGTTCTATGGTTTTTGCTTAATCAAATTCGTCTCCTGTACTACGACTTATTTATCATTATTATAGAGGCGAATTTGACGTTCATCAAATCTCGTATTCATCATGCTAAAAACCTCTTATTAAAATCCCTGCTTAAACAAGCCAATAAAAATACCATCTAATTCTTTATTTTTATCATGTGTCATATTGTGTATAAATTACCATTAATTTATTGTATTTAATTTCTCTTATTTTTCTGTATATATTTTATCACTCAAAAACCCCTAAAAAATAGGTAGATAACTTGTCTATAAATCACTGACTCTTAAAAAGCTAAAAAATATAAAAACATCTCAAAACCGCAAAATCGGTATTTTTATCCCCTTAAAAATACCCCCAAAAATACGTTTTGCACAAATGACCTCTTTTGGCTTTTTGACCAACATGAAAGTTGTAGATCTCGTCGAGACAAGCAACTTTCATGTTTTGACTTTTTCTTAATTCAACCCCTAACTATTTCTTCTCTAATTTTATTTCTATTTTTCTCTGAATTTTCTCATTGGGCCACGTGGCGCCCTCTGGGCCGCCCACGTGGCCGCTTCATCTCTCGCCACCCGGCCCTCTCCTGGGCCTTTAGATTACGCCATCCCCGCCTCCATCCTCATCGTTCATCACGCACCATCCCTCAGCCGCCCGATCTGATCTCAGATCAGATCATGACCGCCCACTAGCGCCTGATCCTTAGCCGCTCGATCAAACTCTCATCCTACGACCCTCAAGCTTCCACGTCACCCTATCAACCCTAGCGATCTCAACAAACTCTCAATCCTAACCACCCACCCCCGCCTACTTCCTAGCCACTCGATCAGATCTTAGGATCTGATCTCCACCGTCCAAGCACGCTCTACTCCCAGCCGTTGGATCTCACGATCCAACGGCTGTGGCTCATCGTCAACCTCGCGTAACCCCCACCTTCCCCAGCCGTTTCAACTCGCGAACCCTCCTTTTTTGGCCATCACCTCCGGCCACCCCTTTCTCTCCTAACAGCAGCCAATGGTGAGCCGCCGAGCACCGGGGATGATCGACCCCGTCTTGCGACGACCCCCCCCGAGGTCTCGCGAGGCCTCAACCCAGATCACTACCTCCATCAGCACCTCGCTCCGGCGAGGCTATCTTTCCTTCTTTTCTTCGATTATTACCTCCCTCCACAGTTACTAACAAAATCGCTTGAGCACCTTATTTGCTTCGCCACGCCACCAGCAACCTCGCCAACCCTCTTCTCCTTCTCCAGGACCTCCCCCACTTCGATCCCCTTCTTCTTCCGCTCCGGCGGCGAAGAAGCCTCCGGCCATCACCTCCAGTCACCCTCACGGCTATCCACTCACCCCACTCGCACGCACACACCCCGAGCTTCGGCTATACTAACATCTGCAGGTCGCACTTCTTCAATGGTCGGAGTTCGCACAGCCCCGCCGATCTCAAGCTCCTCCTTCTCCGACCATACTTCATCAAGTAGCTCCAGACAACCTCGGAGGTTCGCCGCGCCTCCACGATCGTCGCTAGCCTACCGTTCATCTTCCCCGACCTTAATTGACCGACATGGAGCACGGAGGAGAAATTGGCAGGTCGCCGGAGCCCCGCCTCCTCCGGCGATCTGCAGAGGAGCACGAGGAGCAGGCACCGTCCGATCCTCCTGATCGGGCGGCCCAAATGATGCCACGTGGTCGACCTAAGCCTCTTCCCCGACCTATAGGCTCGGGTCATCCGAGCCTCCAGACGAACCACAGACAGCCGCCACGCGTCCCGAGCCTGGAGCCTTCACCCGAGCATGGGCCCTCACGTGCACCGCACGTGAGGCCTGGGTAATTTGCAAGAAAGACCCTGAAGGAATTTATATTTACACTTTGGTCCCCAGGCACGTGCCTCACGTGTGTGCCTGGGTTATTTACAGGGAAGCCCTCCAGATTTTTGGAAATTACAATTATGCCCCTGCAAGGGCCCCATGCGGTTTTTCATAATTGCATTTAGGTCCTTCTAGGGACCTAAATGCAATATTTATCCCTTTATTTTATTGCATTTTTATTACAATTATGCCCTTGCACTGTTTTTAGCATAACTTGAGCATCGTAGGTCCAAATTGCATGATTTTAGTGTCGTTTTGATCCTTATCTTGTCCTCTACATTCTAGCATACTTATTTGTCTCATTTGACACTGTTTTAATTTAAGTGATTTTTTATGTGAAAAATGGGACCATGCTCTACTTGTCTTGCTTGATTTAATGACCGATTTTTAATGATGTGTTCAAATTGACTCTAATTTCATTCTATTTTCTGTTGCTAACATTTTAGGGTATATTTGTAGGTTTTTATTTGGCATACTTGTTCTTTTTCATATTTGTTCATACATCATCTCCTTAACTTGCGTAAAAATATCTAAAAAAATTGCATACAGCATAGCATCGCTTGCATTGCCTTATAAATTGCATATGGACCTGAAATTGAGATTAAATCACTTTGTGCTTCATGAATCAAAATTCAATACTCAGATTAGGCAGCCGTGTCCCTGTGTTCGACCTTGGTAGACTTGCCAAGCATAAATATTCCACAACATTCAAAGTCCTGTGGTTTTTGCTGAATCAAATTCGTCTCTTGTACTACGACTTATTTATCATTATTATAGAGGCGAATTTGACGTTCATCAGGCGTGCCGCTAGCATACGTGATCTGGGCGGCAGCGAGGGCGGTGGAGGTGGTGGGTGGTGGGGAAAAGGAAGAGGGTGAGAGGGGGTGGCAATTGATGTAAATTCGATAAATAAAATAGGTATAATATAAAAGAATGTAACTGAATCTGGTTAGTTTTAACGGGTAAATGGATGGGGGTGTTAGGGTTTATAGGGTAAGAGTTAGCAAGTTTACAGGGTTTAGGGGGGAATTACGGTGTTTCAAAGATCGTAGAGGTAATTGGGAAATATTATAGGGTCTGTCGGGTAAAAATACCAAAAAAATAAAAAAGGGAGGGGAAATGGCGCGGGGGAGCTAACTTGGCTCCCCCCGCCATTTCGCCTGTTTTTTTATTTTTTTGGAAATTTCTTCCGTGAATATTCATCACTATGTCCCTATATGATGCTATTCAAATTTCGTGCGAAACAGAGACTCCTACGGCCTCCATCCAGACAGTCATTTATTAACGGTAACAGAATTGCCAAAAACGACCCTTCTAGATGGAGGTCGTAGGAATCTCTGTTTCAAGCGAAATTTGAATGACATAATATAGATATATATTGATGAAAATCCACGGAAGAAAATTTCGAAAAAAAATAAAAAGTGGACAAAATGACGCAGAGAAGCCAAGTTAGCTCTCCCATGAGGGCAGCCCCATTTTACCCTATATATAAACTATTGTTAATATACCGGTATATCAAGGTGAGCACTAGTATATGGTTATAAATACTGGTATATCAGTGTGTGTACTAGTATATTGTTGTTATATAATGAATAAATTAAAGATTATGCCTCTAATCTACAAATAACCACATAGAAATAATGGTCGAGTTACTTTATGTTGAGTCAAACTCGAAAAAGTGATATAAACATAAATGTAATTGCATATACTCAATTATACAAGAATTTCGCATCCATCAATCATTTGACTATACCATCGGAGAAGGTGTATCATGTATAGTCATATTAGGTCGTTATTTATCTCTTGAAATGGACTTAATCACGTACTATTCATATAATTTCAATAGTTCAATTTTACATCTAGGCTAAGGGAATTCCCTCAAGGCATGTTCGTTTGGAAAATAAGCACTGTAATAAGAAGTTAATTCTCAAACCAACACGGTTTCTACGAGTATGGTTATTCTGATACACATCCCATTATTTTATCTTATTCTACCCTTATTCCTATCTTTATTCCACGTTATCTACCCTTATTCCACATTATTCTCCTTATTCCCATCTTTCAACCGAACAGAGAATAGACCCTTAATAGACCCTTGTTCTCTTTATTTTCCATTCTTATTCATGTTTATTCCCGAACCGAATACCCCCTCAGTGTACACAATATAATGGCAAATCTTATCTATTTTTATTTGTGTGTGCATGCCATGTTATCCATAGTAAACCTATCTTAGTCCCATTAGGTGTATTGATTAGTGTTTGAACATATTTATGCCAAATCATCAAAGTGACCTTAGCTTTTAATATAACTAGATTGATTCATCAAATAGATCATCCGATCGAATGTAATTTATTGAAATCCCATTTCAAATTTTCTTAATTCAAAATTTTAAGGCCAAATACAGTTTATTCAACCTAATTGAGCTCATTTCAGTTCTTTTGCATCGAACTTGACTTGGGTTGGATTAGCTAGCTAGATTTTGTTATGATGGTAAGATTTTGGTATCATGGTATACTAGAGATATTATAGCATGTCAATTGTAAAGTTAGTGTCAACATTTTTAAAACAAACCACTTTAAGATAACGATATTAAAAAGATAAAGTCGATTATTCGAATGATAACAATTTTAAAGAGATTGAACTCCAAGTTTTAAAGGCTACCTCAAGAAAGATTTGGGTACTACTCGCTTATCTGGTCCTTAAGCACCCACCACATAGCCTCCTCAGACATCTGATTATGCTAGATGACCGTCACAAAAGGAATTTGCTTATTCATCAATGGCTTGACATTATGATCTAAAATATGCTAGTCTCTCCTAAGAGGTCAGATTAAATCCACCTTCTGCTTGTCATAGATGATGATGTGCTATAGGTCGAATACGTACTACCTTTGATAGATGAAAGCCAAATTGTTTCCCAACTAGTTTTGGCAATAGGTTGCATGTGTATTTTAACTATCCTATTCAGAATATCAAAAATTTGATATATTTGGGAGTAGGGGTGTAACGGATCGAACCTGAGCGAACCTATAATTTTTAGATTCAGTTCGTTTATTTAATCGAGCATAAACTTGTGTTCATATTCGATTCGTTTATTTTCGAATATGAATCGAACCTCTATTCAATCAAATCGAACTTAAACGAATATCGAACTTGAGAATTCTCTAATGAGAGGGGGTGAAAAGAAAAGAAATGAATATATATATATATATATATATGCGTGTCTATAATTAGAATAAATATTCACTTAATTTTTTCCCTTTATCTAACTCTTCTTCATCTTTCAAAAAAATTAAATTAATATAGATTCATCTATTTGAAAAAATATAATTATAATATATTCTTATATCCGTTCAGATGAATATAAGGAATAATGTGGGGGATAAGTGATTAGCAAGGTTTATACTTGTTATGTTAATTTGAGGATAAAGAAGAGAAAAGTACCATACATGTAGATGATGGGTGTTGTAACTACGATATGACCATTAATTTTGGGATAGTTTATACCGAAATAAAACCTACTTATCTCATAAATATTCACTTATCTTCATATAAAGTCCAATTATCCTAGGATAAAATCCACTTATCTTGAAGTAAGGTCCATTTATGCGGATAAGTATTTGTAAAAATTATATATGCGTGTGTGTTTATTCGAGCTTTTAACGAATCGAACCTGAGCGAACCTATGCTTTTTAGGTTCGGTTCGTTTATTTAATCGAGCCTAAACTTGTGTTCATGTTCGGTTCGTTTATTTCCGAATCAAATCTGAATTGAACTTTTAGCGAGCCGAATCTGAGTGAACGTCGAGCTTGAGAATTTTCTGATACCCCTGTTTGGGAGCTCTTATTCCTCAAACTCCGAACCTTGTCACGACTTTCAATGGTAAACATCTTAGAAAGATGTTCTATCAATAGTCATTATAGTCTTTTTGTCTACTATTGAAGATAACGTGCTTTGAGATTTCATTTCTTACATCCTAGGCTTAGACTTGAGTTGTTATCGAAGAAAACTGCTTCTGAGGAATTACTCACCTTCTGAGGAATGCTTGCAGTGCCTTCGCTACAATTAACATCGAATCTGGATTTAACCTTTTTTAGCCAATCAAAAACATATATATTTTTGAACAGAGATTGTAAAGCCTTGAACTTGGCATATCTTAGATCCTATATAATAAGATCCGGCTCATCAAGAGCAAACCAACAGAACGGACTCCGGTTCGATTTGTTATGAATTTCGGAAGAAAGAGAAGTAAGGTAGGCTAAGATGTCATTAACCCATAATGACTGTCATTAAGACTAATTAAACATGATTAAAGAAATTAATGACGATTGAAAGTTGCTAATGATCATTAGTAAACACTAATCAATAGTTAACAAAAGATAAGTGTAAACCTGAAAGTTAAATCGCGATTAGTGAAAGTTAATCACGATTAGTGTTAATTAAGCATCATTAGCGAATCTAGAATCCTCTAGAATGTTCTAACTTAAACCCCAAGTTTGGGATAAGTTTTGTCTAAAACCATGTGCCAAAATCATGGGCCACTAAACCATGGTTAAGGTCTAAACCGTGGTTTTCTAACCATGGTTAGTGGTTTTCTGGGGCCTATAAATAGACCCCTCTACCCATTCATTCTCTACGACTTCCACTACCACCACCACCCCAAGGGCTAGGGTCGAGAGGTCGGGAGGAGGAGTGGGAGGCGAGGGAGGAGCGTTAGCGAAGCGCTGCCGGGAGAACGAGGAGGAGAAATGTATGATCCTCTCTTAGTTGCTTCGTAAGCTAGACTTTCAATTCATACTCTTGTTCTTCCAAGTTTTGTTTTTGATTCATATTTCTTTCCGATTCGTTTTCCTGTTGTGGTTCGAGGAGAAATCTGTGTAACACCCTACTTACGTGCGGGCGGCTATGCACGTCAGTGACCCTGTGATTCGTCACACGTTCATTCATCTAAGACGCGTGGTGTCTACCGATTCTCCATCGTTTATATTCTTCGTATTATGCTTTTATAGTTATTTTGATGGAGAAATCTGTGCAATACCCTACTTAGGTGCGGGCGGCTATGCACGTCAGTGACCATCTGATTCGTCACACGTTCACTCACCTAAGATGTGTGGTGTCTACCGGTTCTTCATCTCTTGTTGAGTATATTCTTTCAGTTTTGTTGTTATTTTCCTCTCGATTGATTTTATAGAGGAGACTCTTTTCGTTTTTATTTTGAAATATGTCCCGATATAAGGGAAAACTCTGCCAAAATTTTCCGAGAAATATGTCCCGATATAAGGGGAAACTCTGCCGAAATTTTCCGAGAAATATGTCCCAATATAAGGAGAAACTCTGCCGAAATTTTCCGAGAAATATGTCCCGATATAAGGGAAAACTCTGCCGAAATTTTAAGAGAAAATATATTCTTAACGTTCTTCGTGTTCTTCGTGTTCTTCATTCGTTCTTCGCATTCTTAACATGTTCTTAGCGTTTTGATACGAAAAATGAAATTCGATCTTTTCAGGAGCCTTAAAATAGCCTTTCTAAAAATGAAACTCGATAAAGCCTTGCATACACGAGAGAGAGCTCGATTAGGTAACAAAATCCTTCCTTTTGCTATTGGGTTTTCATACGAAATTATTGAAATTCTTGATTTTGTGTTCTTTGCTACGAAGAACCCTAATTTTGGTTATTTTTGAAAAAGTCTGAAGAATTGCTTTGTGATTCCCACTAAAATAAGATTTACGCATCAAATTGATGCGTTGGCTCTGAAAGTTAGGGTTTGGGAGTTAAAATAGGCATGAATAGGAGTATACATATGGTTATGAATAATATATATGTGAGTCGATACTAAGTATTGCGGATTATGCAAATCAAAGACATAACGAAAGAATTACATCATGTGAATTGGTGTGATTTGAGTTGGATCCTGAAAAGGATCATGTGTCACATTAAGGATGACTGGGAGTAGAACTACATGTCGGGCATGCAACCTGTAGGTTTGTCGGAAGGAACCCGTATTGACGTTTCCCTACCTAGGTGGTACACGGTTGTCCTGTTATGATAAGTGCGCACGAAATGAATGTTTTGCAACGCGTGGTACTGATGAATCTACGTTTCATCATCTTTATTCTATCATTTTGGCCTTAAAAACCCTAGTAAATGCGTGTAAATAGAGCTAATTCAGGCATTTTAGCATTCATGCATATGTGTGTAAATATTGTATAAAATGTGGTTTTTAAAGCCAAAATTATAGAATAAAGAAAAGAAAAGAAAAAGAATAAAATATTGTAAATATTTTATGACCCGAAACCCCAAGACCGGGTCGAGGCAGTTTGCCCTCGACCCGCGAGTCTTCTGGGTTGCTTTGCAGGTCCAACAAAGGCCATCTGAGGCCTTTCGACGTTCAGACCAGGAGCCTTACCTCCGCCACCCTCGCCGGAGCTCTCCTGAGCTCGGCTGGGCCATCGGAGGGCATCAGTAGCTGCGCACCGCCACGCCGGAGCTTCTCCGATCCTCAGGCGCAGCAGAGGAGGCTGGGAGCGCTTCCACAAGGCCGGCGAGTTTCGCCGGCCGCCTATTCTTCCTCGTCCTCCAGTTGCCGTCAGATCAGCCTCATCGCTCCAGATTCTATCCTAGCCGTCCGTTCTTGGAGCCGCAGATAGCGTCCGATCAGAGGAGATCTGATCCCAGCCGTTAGATCGACACGTGGCTCGGCCGTTACCGTTGGATCAGCCCGCGGACACCAGCGCTGGAGTGCCACCTGCCCTCGACCGCTCGATCAGCCACGTGGCAGCCATCCAGCCCTTCCGCATAATAAAGGGTAATTTATCCTTAGGCCCTGTCTTTATTTTTATTTAGTTTTAGTCCTGTAAATATTAAAGTCAGTTGTTTAGTTTTAGGGCTATTTGCATATTGGACCCTGTGCTTTACTTTATTTGCATTTATACCCCTGCAAGTTGTGGACATGTGCATCGACACGTGATATTTTGGTTTATTTGCAGTAGAGACCCCTGTAGTTCTGGATGTTATTGAATGAATGAAAACTTTTATCTATTTGCATTTATACCCCTGTGCGTGGTTTATTTGAGCATGTGCGATATATTTTGGGTGTTTTGCAGATAGGCCCCTGGACTTTTGGTACCTGTTACCAATAAGTCCTCGGGACTTATTTTTCTTACATTTGGGTCCCTGAGTGCCCCAGGCACGCGCGTGGTGCGTGTTTTGCTGGGTATTTTGCACCAGACCCCCCAGAACTTTGGGTATTTGCACTTCGGTCCATGTGCACAGTGCCCCTTCTTTATTTTTGATTAAAATAGCAAAACACCTTCAAATCCAACAAAAATTGGATACATGGCTCCTGCCATGGTGTAAAATTTTCGTGGATTTTTTAGGACATTTTTGATTTAGTTTGGTATTTTTAAAAATTCAAAAACCTTTAATTTTGTTACTGCCTAACTTGAAAAATCACAAAAAAATATTAAAACTCCACTAAATTCTATAAAAATTATCCACTATTTGTCTTACTTAGTTTGATTTTCTAGCCAATTTTGGCTATTTTTCATTACTGAAAATCACTAAAAACTTAAAAACACTCAAAAACCTATAAAAATTCCAGTAAATAAATTAAAAATCCAAAAACAATAAAATTGGTGCCTAAATTTTCCTCATTTTGTCTTCTTTGTAGGAAAATTACCTTCAGGCCATTTTGGAGCTCTTAGATATTTTATCTAGGGCTTTTTGGCTCGGCTGGACAGTACCATCTCTTTTAGCTACTTTTTGATTTTTAGAAAATTAGATAAACATCAGAAAATTCTCAAAAATTCACCAAAAACATAAAAAATATAAAACACATAAAAATATTTTTGTTTGAATTTTTGATTGAATTTTAGTGCTTTAAATAATTTGTTAAAGTGTGCTTTTCTTTGTTTTTCTTAATTTCTTAATCACTTGAAAATCCAAAAAAAATATAAAATAAATTAAAAACCATTAAAAATATTTTCTTCCTTTATTTTATTTCCTTTTACTACTTCGTTAGGCCGAGAGGCCATCCCGTGCTCCTTGTGTTCGACCCTGGTCGCTATACCAGGTTAATCCAATAGCAGGACCGCTATTCGTGTTTTGATCGATTTTATATATTCTGAGTGGTTCATTTTTCTTGATTGACATAGCCAGGTGACTTAGGTCGCAACGACCATCTAGACACCTTTGCCATGGTCATTTGGCTGGTCATCATAGCCCATGTGTGCAAAAGGAAAAATTGCATTGGGCCCCTCTGGATCTTGGTATTTGCAAATACGTCCCTTTAGGGACCTATTAATGATTATCTTTCATTTCTCATACATTTTTATTACATTTATGCCCTTGCACTGTTTTTAGCATAACTTGAGCATATTAATTCCAATTTGAGTAATTTTGATTTCATTTTAGTGCTCTCTTTATTATCTTTCTAATGGCATATTTAATTTAATGATTAGATACTGAATGGATTACGATGAATTTTAATGTTATATAGTATCTCTTGCTCGATAAATCTTTGCCATTCATAGATTCATACTCTTGATTTTTATGCTCAATTTGACTCTGAAATGAAGTTACAATTTGTGCTCATATTCTTTAGGGCATATTTGTAGTTAATATTTTGCATACATATTCTCTGCATTTATTCATGTATTATGTTCAAGCATCATTTTATAATTGCATTGAAAAATCCAACAAAAATTACATGCATCATTATTTGCATTATTTTATCTGCATTTTAGTGTGAATCAACATGAAGACCTAAAACATTGGACATAATCACTCATCAATTAGTCAACAATATTTGATAAATAGACGAAGAGGCACGTGTCCCTGTGTTCGACCTTGGTAGACTTGCCAAGTAAAAATATTCCACAACATTCAAAGATTGTGTTTTTTGTTGAACCAAATTTGCCTCCTATAATACGACAATTCTACATTATTAAAGAGGTAAATTTGATGTTCATCATGAGGTTGACCACACAAGGGGGGGGGGTCGCAGCTAATGGCTTCGCGAATGCGATTTCTAATCTTGAGGATAGCAGTCCAGGTTCGAGAGTCAGATCTAGTAAGTTGGGCATCCCAGAATGAGCAACTATGGAGGTATTTCTGATGCATGAAGGTAGCCCATATTGAAGAGCTCTAAGATAGGATCCTCCATGCCCAAGAAGCGACCATGGCATCCCTGAGGGTAGCCAGGGACCTAAGTCCAAGCCCTCTTCTGCTTTTGGAAGGCAAACCGTGGTCCATGCGATATCGTGTCGCACATTCCCCCGAAGGAATCCCATGCAAATCATTTCAATCCGGCGAGCAGTGCATGATAGTATAAGAGTGCCAACAATCCAATAAAGACTGATACTTGGGACCATAGACTTCAGAAGTTCCAGGCGCCCGGTGAGGGTGAGGGCCTTTGCCTTCAAGCCATCCAGCAGGCTGGCGGTGGGGCAATTATTTGAATGTTTGCTAAATAGGAATTATAGAATAACACCTATAATGCTCCGGGGGATGTATCATTCCAAGCTATACTTGGCATTCAGGTATCCACTGGGAAATGAACTTCCCTAAAATAACATATATTGGAAGGGATCAGAAACGACAACAAGTGATTGAGGTCAGAGGCGAAATGAAGCTAAGCACTGCATAAGGATCCTCCAGGAAAAATAGGGACGTCTCCTACATTATCCATAATATGTGGAAGTATCAACATAATTTCATAGAAGCACTCTGTTTGAATGCTACATAAAGAACAAAAGCCGGATGACTGAATGGGAATATCTAGGATGTAGAATGTCATGGTATATACCCCTTCCTCTGTATTAAATTCATGAAGAGTTTTGTACTTAAAAAAATCTTGCATATGATATTAGGAGAATTTCCTTAATAGATCAAAAAGATAATTGGGGAATCATGCTAACCTTTAATCAATTATGGATTAAAAATAAATTAACTTAATGTTGTTAATCTTCGATAATTTTTCTTTAGGAGCATCAAAGATCCAATGAGGATAGGATCCTATATAAAAGGGAAGTCACCCTATAATGCTCCGTCTTCACCAAGCATATAGAAACTACTCCAAACTTGACAATCAATAAAGATTGTCAACGTGTCAACACAATTCTCATTTTACTTGGTATAAGTTGCTTGGATTCGATTACAACATATATATGCATTGTCACGTGACATTAAAATGTTTTGACCTTCATCAATTGGATTTTTCTTAATGAGAATACAATTATATAAAGTAATCTCCAATTATGCGTGCTCCTCCATAAAAGATTGAATTTTCATTTACTACTACACATGAGCATGCTTTAATCTATAGAATCTTTTCCTCAACCTGCAAATATGGCTTTCTTTTCCTTTAACCACAAATCAAGTTGTGCTATTTATGCCATTTAATGAAGGAAGGCAATCTTCATATTTATCTGGCAATATTCAGGTCTTCACTGGCCAAAATGAGAATAACTTATATGGATGACATCTTCGTCATGGATGAAATACTTTACCCTTCTTATAGATTAAGCATGCCGCAATGAGCCTAGCTTTGTATTTTAAACTTACAGAGAGTTTTCACCATACTTCACTCTAAGAATCCACTTATTTTTTAAAACTCTTTTCCCATATACAGTTTTACAAGTTCAAAGTATTGCTGTCAAGAAAGACTGTATTTCATCTTGCACGACAACAATCTATTTATTTGTTGGCACATCCTGCATAGCTTCTTCATGATATTCTTGCCCACAACTATTAATTAAAAGAATAAAACTGTTTACAAGGTATCTTGTAGAAAGATGCCTCTTCGCCAAAGATCTATGGGGCGGACCTACATTAAAGAAAGAGTATCCGTATTGGTTGCTAGTAAGAGTATCTACCATGCCAATTTCTTAAGATCGGAAGCATCCACATTGATGTACTACGTAACTGCTTATGGTGGATGGTGCGAACGAATAGGCTATGTCTCAACTTCTCATGAGCTTCTTCTGTACAAGATCATATAGCCTATGGTCAAACCTAACTTGTCATAGATCTATTTGGACATGCACAAAACCTCTACAACCAAAATGAAGTAAGTGCTTAAAGAATCATATTTCCATACCATTTATTAGGAATATCTCCATCTAAAGCAATGTGTAGAGATAGGTTGATCACATGTGTTGTAAAGACTTCTCTTCAAATTACCAGGTATATTTTCCTAAATTTGTACACACATAATTCTCTCCATGAGGGTTATGTTAATCCTCTTTGAAGCATCATTCAATTGAGGAGTTTTTGGTGGAATCTTTTATGTTCAATATCAAGAGACCTGTAATATATGTCAAAGGGCCTCGTACACTCTCCATTGTGGATGCATATGCACTTTCAGTTTCCTTTATGTTATCCTCTTTATTAGTGCATGAAAGTCATTCAACACACCTGGGACTTGATCCCTCTCCTTTGAGGTATAGGCATCTGGAAAAAATCGTCAATAATGGTGATAGAATAAAATGAACCACCAAGAGAGGCTCGATTTTATTTGGACAATTATCACTTGATCTGTGTTGAATTCTAACACATCTACCGTTAAATCTGTTTCTCAATTCAATCCTAAGTTAGGAAAACAAAGAGATTCAAAAAAGATGACGCAAACAAGAAATCAATAATGTATGCTTAAGAAGAAGACTCACATTAATTCCTTGCGATCTCTATGCGGGATCTATACATGATTAATAAAATTTAGTCTATATGCAATGCAAAGAGATACCATTCATAAACAAGTAATTCTGTTAGTGAGTGAAGAACAAATTTATTTGTGCTAGATAGAATACGGTCTAAGTGTGTCTCTTTATGAAGTGAATGTGCTCCTAATATTATGATCGCAAGCATAACCTTGGAAAAGCTATAACAACCGCATTGCACCTAATATTAATGTCACAACTACAAAAACAACCACAAGGCCCCAACTATCCAGCTCGAAACGAAACAAACCTAAAGTCTAGTATACACATGAGTCCCTAATAGAAATTGATGTAAAAAGCATTTATTACAAATTAATTACAAAAAATAAGAATAAATGCTGAAATAAAAACCTAAGACTCCCTTTCACGACATAACAAAAAATTCTCCCCGGCTCTCCTCAGTAGGCTCGATCCATAAAGTTGCATCTGCCTCTGATCGCTTCGAGTTGCCCAATTTTCGAGACAACTCCAAGTACATCGGGTCCCTCGTGTAAGAAGAATACAATGTGTCATAGAGAATATACAAAAATATAAATGAATAAAATAAATCAATGTTGAAACAGAGATATTAATAACATAAACTCATGGATCCGACTACTTAAGGGGCGGAAAATCCTAACACTAAGTTGTCGAGAAAATTTACTCTAAGTCGTACATGCTCGACAACAATACCATTTAAAACACAAAATTTACAACTTTTAATTATATGGATTCAAGTTGTTATAGCAGGTGATAAGAGCATGTAATAAAAAATCACACAAATAATTACAGTCAAATCAAGCAATGTATTATTTGGCCAATTTTTATTTTTTACTTGGGCAAGTTCAAGATCAATAATAGGAGTCGATATGTATGCTCAGAAACCAATTTTCATACAACTAATGAGTCAATTTTTAGGTAAGATTTTTTATTTTTTATGCAAGAATAAAATGAACATGCAAATGCAACTAACTTCAATTGAACTCGGTTTCTTAAGGAAAATAAAGCAACTTTAACCTATTTAGTTTTAATATAAATTGAATCCATATTAGTTGATTGCTAATTTTCCTATAAATCTTATTTTATAATGAAGGCAAAACACATTTTGATGATTTTTTAAGGTTTAATAAGTATGCATGAAAAATAAACCAAATTAAGGGGTATTTTCCCTAATTTTCAATAAAATGATGTCCAAAATTTGAAACTTGGTATATATATGCAAATATGCAAAATAAACTTACTTTATTTTTTTAGAATGTTTTGACAAGGTATCGATTTTATTGAATTTTTAAATGCTTGCATAGTGATAGTTTTAATTAAAATTAAACATCAATATTATTGCAAACTAAAATTTTTTATTAAATGGAGAATCATGAGCACTTTGAATTTTTGTAAAATATTAAATATGAAATCAATCAAAAACCAATTACCATAATGATTCTACAATTTATTTTAGGCAAACAACACATGCAAATGCGATGACCTTTGAAGGCAAGGTTGAGTTTATACATCTTAGAAGCAAATTTCAACAAACTATATTATTTTTCACTCATTGATTTTAAATAAATCAACTATTTATCAGAGAAATATAAACTAAAATCAAATACCGGAAAAATAATTGCTAAACATTAGGGATGTAAACAGTTATTGATATATCTGTATCCGATCCGTCACCGTATCCGTTTTATATATATTTTGGACATCTATATCCGTATCTGTTTTAAAATGGATACGGACATGGATATCATTTTGATATCTGCAAACATCTGTATCTGTATCCGTATATCCGTTTTCGTATATAAATATAGTCATAGATTTATTTTTAACTCTATACAACATAATTCTATACCTTCTTTTACCATATTTGTATACTTGTTATGATACGAACACATTTAGTAAATTTATATCATGTGTTTTCCATCCAATTCGCATATATTTAAGTCGATTCTGTAGAGTATTTCTAACATTATTCGTATGCGATCAGTATCTATTTTACATCCGTGTCCATTTTTTAAGGATATGGTAATATATTTTTAATATCCATCAATATCCGTATATGCATCTGTATTCGTATTCAAAACATATAAGGATACGGTAATACCTATATTCATATCCGTTTGTTTACATCCTATTAAATATGGTGATATTTTTTATTTTTAAAATAATAAAAATATAGTCTATATATATGGTCAGTCATGGAGGCTTTCTGTAATTTCAAAATCAGGAAGAAGACAAGAAATGTGCTTAAGGATATTTTTGAAAATAGAACATACTTGTGAGACATTCCTGCATGTTCTCCGGGTACGCCAGCTCTCTACTGTATGTATATATATATATAGAGAGAGAGAGAGAGAGCATTCCTTTAATTAATGGATGTTTGAGGGGATCGCTTGCAATTCTTTCAAGGCACGTGAGTCGCATACATGATCCAATGGCACATCCAACGATAATGGAAATTTGATCGAACAATGTGTGTATGGATGAGCATGGGTCAGGCCGGGCCTGGATCCTTTGATGAGCATGGACTGGGCTCTGAAGTGCTCAGGTCCAAGTCTATTTAAAAACTTCGGGCCTTGGATTGGGCCTAGGCTCGTAAAATTTTCTTTGGTTTGGCCTAAGCTAAGGCCCGACCCAATTCCTACAGGTCGGGCTTGGCTGGGTCGGCCCATCTCCATCTATTATAGATTATTAACTTTGAGTTTTTGTTTAAAGTCAATCTCAATTCAAGTTAGACGAGCTAAAATTGTTTAAAACATATGCCATAATAATTGTGAAATAACTAAAACTCAATTCTACCGGAGATGATTTCTCATTTTATACAAGTGCACTCAATGTTAGATACCATAAACGTCCATCATTACAGAAATTGAAAGAGTGAACCATTACACAGTTAACAACAACATGTGCACCAGGCACGCCATGTTAAAAAAATGGGCATAATATCCATATTGGGTAAGGGTTCAATAATAGAAAATATTCCGATGGAAAAAAATAAACACTAACAAATTCAAGAATAACCAGCAAAATCTAAACCGTAGACTACTTAGGGAAAATTAATTTCGAATTGAAATACTATGATCATCAACTCATATGTCTCACACCAGACTTTCTTGATTTATAAACATTATATGAAGTCAGGATACATGAACAGAGTGTGCATGAAATAGGTGAGAGTTTCCAGACATGTAGGATATGGGAAGGGTTCAAGTCATCTTTGGGTCGGGTTGGGTTGGGCCGAGCCAAGCCCGAGCTCGGCCCAAAAAAATTTTGGGCCTAAATGTTGGGCCCAAGCCCGACCCAATGTTCATTTGGGCTTGGGCCAGGCTGGGCCAGACTTTTTGGGCTGGGCCGGGCCAGGCCAGCCCAATGCTCATCCGTAGACGTGTGTGGTTCCATGTGATAAAGGATGGTTTTGATGGCTTTTGAGATCGATCCAACGATGTTGGAGTCAAGATGCTTCAATGATCCTAGTGTAAATTACAAAATATGTCCTCAAATACGAGGCTGGTATTAAATAAGGTCCCCGAAAATAAAATGTATCATAATAGGTCTTCAAATATGTGACATGTATCAAATAAGGTTCTCAAAAGTGAAACGTAATAAATCCCCAAATATGGAATTAGTATCAAATAAGGTTCCAAATATTTCCATTCTTGATATCTACTCATATTTGGGATCTTTTTTGATACCAGCTCCATATCAACCCCATATTTGAAGACCTATTATGATATGTTTTGTTTTTGGGACCTTTTCTGATACACACCCCACAGTTGGAGACGTATTTTGACACATTTCATTTTCTACCCGCCTCATATTTGAGGATGTCTATTATGTAATTTACTCACGATCCTCTAAATTAGGGATCTTCATCGACGACGCATGTAGGTCAGGGTTGGTGAATATCTCCTCGGCTCATTCCTTCTTAGGTTGCAGTGAGATCGTGCGGTGGTTGTTCTCCAATGATATGTCAAATCACAGGCGAAGATACTTTGACTCCGGCGAAGGTTTGGTGCTCGTGTTCAATGATTAGTCGTGTGTCGGTTGAGGCCACCATCCGACTATCTTCACTGAGCTCTGCATGCAGAGAACGGTTGCAGACCTATAAATAATGCAAACGAAACCACGGGTGAAATTTGAGCTAAATTTGGATGATATGTAGAACGATGATCTAAGATTCAATCTATGATCGTAAAAAAAAAAGACAAAATAAAAAATTACGACACCTCTGTTATATTCGAACCCTTTGGAGAGGGGGCGTTAGGACTTTGCGAAGTTCGTAGAGATGGATAGGGGATGGGCTGGAGAAGAAGAGTTTGTTATGAGAATGGCTTCGATTGACGAGAAAGATGGGCTCCATAGGGCAACAAAGGAGGGGGGACATGGAGTTGATCAGATGTGACTGGAATGGGACATGGTCAACTACGTTGGCCTAGTATGCACAATACATATATTAGTACATAATAGTTATCAAATGATGTTATTTTAAAAAATACATAAAAGATAAAATGCAGTATATTTAATTCTCTTTGATATAGTATACCATACATACATATGTACATACATACATGCATGCATACATACATACATACATACATAGATACATAAATACATACATACATACATACATACATATATATATATATATATATATATATATATATATATATATATGTATATATAGGGAAAAGGGAAGCTACACCGGGTGTGCAGCTAACTAGCTACACCCGGGTATTTTTCTCATTAATTTTTGATTTTTTTGAAGAAAACTTATGGGGGATTTACTTAGTTTATTGTGTGGAATATGTGTTTCAAATTTCATGCAAAACAAACACTCCTAGCATGCCCATATAGATATGGTCAATTTCAATAATTCTGAAACCGTTAAAATATCATAGCCCTGATGGAGATGATAGAAATGTCGAATTTAGTTGAAATTGGTATGATATCATGGTGATATATAGTGATTTAAATCCCCCTATGTTTCATTTCAAAAACACAAAAAATCAATGAAAAAAATGGCCGGGTGCAGCTAGTTAGCTACACCCCCGGGTGCAGCTTCCCCAGTATATATATATATATATATATATATATATATATATATAAAATCTATTTTAATACAATAATAAGATAAAACAGCCCAATCATAGATATGGTATACCTATAAAATATATAGATTTATTTTTAGCTCCCCACTTCTGTATACGAATATGTAATTTTTTATTCTATTCATTTAGGGCGTTATTTTATATATCCAAATATAATTTATTAGACTTTTATAGAATCGTATACATGTCTTAATAATTACATATCCTTGACAGGCATTCTTGATCAATAGACGTGGTATCGAATGTTCAGTGAAGCATGCATTTATTTACAACTAAGGAATCCATACACAATAAAAGCGGATTGATGCGGTGCAGATAATGTGGTACCGAAGAAAAGGATCCTCGATGGGATCCCATCAAAACAGGCATATTTTTCACGCAGGCATATGTCATTCAATCCTGCAGCTTTACTGTCGCGGTTGCTGTTGATAGGATAAGGCCTAATATAGAGACGAAAGCATACAAGCCCTTTCCTTGCAGTACAACCAAAGTCCAGCGAAAGGAAAACATCATGCGTCTGCCATCTGAGCAATTGGGCCCAACACCGAGTGATTTCCCAGAATAGGGAGAGAGAAGAAAGTTTCTCCCATTCTGGGTATCGGTTCAAAATATTTCTCGGTCTGGGTATATATCGGCAAATGGTTTGCCGCTAGCCTATGTGGCGCGGCAAACCATTTGCCGCGCTTACGTGGAAGGAGCGGCGAACCGTTTGCCGTGCACAGTAGCACGGTCGTCGAGGCGCGCGGTCTTCGGCGCAGACTGGCGCAGACGACGGGACCGCGCGCCAGAAGCGGTCGACGACCCGCCCTGCACGGCAAATGGTTTGCCGTGCCGCGGCAAACCATTTGCCGCTGGGCGGCATATAAATAGCCCGCCCGAGCCCCCATTCCCCTCACGCATCCTTCTCTTCTCTCATTCTCTCATTCTCTTTCTCCTTTGAAGATCAAGGTCTCCTCCCTTCCAAGGTATGAAATTTTTTATAAATTTTAATTTCTATAATTGTTATGTAAAAATTGTAAATGTCTTTTATTTAAGTAGAAAATGAAATTTCAATTAGTTCTTCATAATTATTGATAGTTGTTTAGTTGTTAATAATTGTTGTCCTTAAGAAGATGTTCTTTTATTCGAAATAAGTATTTAGTTCTTGATAGTTGTAGTATTCCCACATGACATACATGCCCACATGCCCACATGATATTATTAGGAAAATATAAAATTAGAGTCACATTAAAATGCCATACAATCCCCCCATGACACACACTAATATTAATATATTGTAGAGGCCATTAATTAAAGAAAATAATTTATTACTTATATAGGAAATTAATTAAAGTAATTATGTCGAAATTTAGATTTGTAATAAAGTAATTTATGTTTGTATTAAGTAATCCTTATTAGTAATAAATGATGTATATAATGTGTATTAGTATTAGTAAAAATAGAAATTAAATAATGTTTGTTAGTAATAAGTAATTTATATTAGTAGTAAGTAATATATATTAGTACTAATTAATGTATATTAGTTAGAAATTACATTTATAATGTGTATTAGTAATAATAAAAGTAAATATTAAATAATATTTATTATTAATAACTAATTTAGATTAGTAATAAATAATGTATGATTGTAATTAATAATGCATATTAGTATTAAATAATGTATATAATGTGTATTAGTAATAATTAATGATTATATTAATATAGATTAGGAGTCCTAAGTAATCTAAATTATAATTAAATGAAATAATGATATTAAATAAAAAATTAAATATTAATTAATTATAATGATTATAATAATTTAGATTAAGATTCGTAATTAATATAGATTATATTTAAATGAAATAGTGTTATTAAATAAAAAATTAAAAATTAATTAATTATAATGATTATAATAATGTAGATTAAGATTCGTAATTAATATAGATTATATTTAAAAGAAATAGTGTTATTAAATAAAAAATTAAAAATTAATTAACTATAATGATTATAGTAATGTAGATTAAGATTCCTAAATACCATTGATTTTAATTAAATGATGTAGTGTTATTAAATAAAAAATTAAATAGTAATTAATTATAATGATTATGGTAATATAGATTTAGATTCCTTAATTATATAGATTATAATTAAATGAAATATTGTTATTAAATAAAAAATTTAATATATATTAATTATAATGATTATAATAATATAGATTAAGATTCCTAATTAAACTTAAACCACTTTTTACAATTAAATATAGATTTAGAACTTCATTTTCTGTAGTTAGAAGGCAGACATGCCTTCTTTCGTTTGTTCTGGGCTTTTGCTCCATCAATACAAGGTTTTGCACACTGTCGACCAGTAGTCAGTATTGATGCTGCACATCTGTGGGGAAAATATAAAGGGCACATCTTAGCAGCTACATCCGTTGATGCCAATGGACACCTCTTCCCAATTGCTTTTGCAGTTGTTGAGGGTGAAAATTTAGACTCGTGGGGATTTTTCCTCCATAAACTGTCTGGCATCATTGATCGTGAAGGGATATGCTTCATTAGTGACCGATTCGCATGCCTAAGGAACTTGCTTCCGCAACATTTTCCTCCTGAAAGAGGCCACTGCCATCGTTTCTGCCTACGTCACATGCAAGCCAACATGCACCGAGCCGGACACACCAACAAATGGATCCAGAAAAAATTCTACAGCGCAGGTGCCGTTACCAGCAAGTTCGAGCACGAGAAGATTCTGCATCAAATCCGTACAGCGGACTCGGAGGCGTACGACTGGATATTGAGGCAAGAAGGTGGGGATCGTCGATATTGGGCATGCGCATACGATGAGGGTCGTCGATGGGGTCTGACCACAACAAACCTCTCTGAAAGTTTCAACAGTGTTCTAAGAGGAATACGTGGTCTACCGGTGCTAACACTTGTCTTGGCTGTCTTTTATCGCCTCAACACATACTTCGTGGAAAGACGTAAGTTTGGTGATCGGATGACAGGTCACCTTATGCCGCGATATGAGAAATTAACAGATGGCCTTGTACATAATATTAATTATTAATATTTTAAGTTTATTCATAAATAAATACCAATACACTACATAAATACAAATTACACTAAACTCTTGCTAAGTTATATCATAACATATTAATTGGTAAACGAATTAAATTTAAAAATTATAAAATCATTATTTAATAGAAAATCACATTTATATAAATATATTTTTTTGTTACATAGTATTTATTATTACTATCTTAACTTTAATCTTAAATAAATACCATATAACCATGTAAATCGTTTGGGCGGGAATGGCAATATTCGCAGCAAATGGTTTGCCGTAGGCGGCAAACCATTTGCCGCTCTGTCCACGTATGCACGGCAAATGGTTTGCCGCGCCACATATGCTAGCGGCAAACCATTTGCCGATATATACCCAGACCGGGAAATATTTTGAACCGATACCCAGAATGGGAGATACTTTCCTCTCTCTCTCCATTCTGGGAAATTACTCCCCAACACCCACCATCTCCATAAAACGAGGCCCACCAACAGCTGTCAAGGCCGCTTCAGGAACAATCAATCAATAAATAAATACGTCTGCTTGTGAGAAGCACGTGGTCATTCAATGGATATCACAATATAACTACAATGTTGGAACACCAACCAGGAACCGCTACCGGGTACAGATGTGTATGTGCAATCGACTACCATTACATAAACATATGAAGAATAATAATAAGATCACGATACACCACTGAAGCAGGAATAATCACTATGAAGAAGAACAAGTCTACGCTACAAGAATTTTGACTTATGGCAATGGATAATTGCAATATTTGTTGCAATATCTTCCAATTTTAAACGTATAACAATGAATATTATTCGTTGTAAAATTAACTTTTATTTTTATAACAGCTACGATTGCCATATTTGTTGCTAATTTTTTTCTAGAAATAGTTGCTAAATTTGTCAACGATGAGAACAAAACTTCAATGCATAATCATTGCTATATGATTAGTGGTTAGAAATATAACAACAAATACAATAATCATTGTGAATTTAAAGAAGCGGTAATGCATGATATTCATTGTTATATATTTAGTTTAGGATGACATGGCGATGAATGCTGAATCATTTGTTGTCTTGGGTCAATTTTGTTGTAGTGTACAACTGTTACCGTTCCCTCGCTATATCATTTCTCTTCTCTCCCTCCCTTTAATTTTCTCTTGTGGTATTTTCTCTGGTTGTGGTGTTGAGCCAATGTCTCAATTCACTTCTACCTATATAGCCAAATTACAAACCATAGTCTTATTTCCATGATGACTACACATAAAATACAATTGAATTGTTATTAGAATGTGGATTTTCAATCGTAACATGACTTAATATACAACGTTTTGCAATGTGAAATTTTAACTATGCTCATTTTTTGATAATAAAATTTTTATTGTCAAAAGAAAGAAACATTTTTCCTACGTTGTTATTAAACTTTACATGCAATAATTTTTCATTGTTAGAGTAGTTGTAATGAGCCGATCATTTTCACAATTGTTAGCCTACCATACTTTTGAGGATGGATTTTTTAAGATGACTGAGTCATCACAAGTTAGTTTTTATTGCTACAATTTTTAGATGTAATGTTACATGTCGTTATTATAACATATTATTATGAGATATTAACAAATTTCCATGTTTAGTCCTTATATTACTTTTTTTTTGTTGACTGACTTGTACTATTTTTTTCGGTATAGATGTGCTATATGATGTATATAAACTTAACTCAATTTATATTCAACTTATTTCGCAATTTATTTCAATATCAATCGATGCATCCTTACGTAACGTAATTCCAGTGCATCTATTTAAATAAAGGGATTTTTACCGGGCAGACCCTATAAACTTTGTCAATCACTTCCACGACCTTTGAAACAACCTAATTCCCTCCTCGATTCCGTAAACTTACCAACTCTTACCCCATGAACCTTCTGGGTAATATGTTTTAAGCTCGTGGGGGTTTTTGGGGTAATTTATAGGGTCGATGAGGTAATTACATTGTGCAAAAGGTCGTAGAGGCATTTTAAAATATTTATAAGGTCTGGGTAAATCAGTCGATGCATCCACACTCTATGTAGCCACGGATTTAACTCTAATTCATCAACATGAATGCATATCTTCATCACAATAGTAAAATGTGAATCACTCTTAATATCTGTTTTTTTTATACGACATGTATCATCCTTAAACTAGTGAAATCATTCAATAGAAACATAGTATTTATCCTTCGAAATTTATATCAATAATATCATATTAATTGCTGTATTGTCGAGGATGAATTACAAAATGACGGTGTTACCTTTGCATTCTCATGATTTTTCGTGCATGTCGTAACAAGAAAGGCTTCGATGTCAACTACAGTGACGAAGTAGTACCGAATACATTATTCATTGAGCATTTTTTATACTAGTTAAGGAGAAGGGTGAGATTGTGGGGATTGAAATCTTGATCACTTGAATGGGAGCTCGTTGCTCCTATCACCTGACCGCGAGGTTCTTCGTTGAGCATTTCAATGTATAAAAAGAAAGCAATGAGAAAATCCCAAAGTTCTTTTGATTAGGTGTAATACTCGAGTCCAAACCACTTGATTTCAAATTGGAATCTGACTCGACTTGGATTTGCGTGACTCGATAAAAATACGATTAATGTCGAGCGAGCTCGGATCGATCTGCAGATCATGGACCGGCTCCTGTCCGGGGATGATTGACCAAAGTCGATTGCATTGTACCTTGTTTCGCTAAAATGCCCGCGATGCGATCCGAGCAACGAAGGGGCACATAGACCATCACTAGCTCCATCTCTATGAACCGGAACTAATGGAATTGATCGTTCGTCGATCGAATGTTGTTTGACTGGTTTTAATTGTAAAATTTAATGAGGAAATTGGAACATGTATTCTATCGATTTCTGAACTCATCCAATGTTGGAAAAATATGGATATTTGGACTCATATTTATCGTCACTCCGAACGATCAAAACGGACCGTTACACATCCAAATCAGAGATCCAGGGTGGCAGTTACGAGGGTTTGAGTGTTTCATTAAGGGTGGAAATGAGAGTAAAAAAATAATTAACACACACATCGCAATCCCCCAGTGCCTACCCCATTGTGCGACTCCCCTCTCTCCATTCTTCACCGTCGCCCAGCCCCTTCCTCCTCCTCCCTCGCGTTTCGGGGAGTGCGGTGGTGGACTGACGATGACTCCGAGCGACGATAGCCAGCCGGTGGTGCTCTCCATCCTCCTCTCTAGCTTATGCCCTTCCCCCATTTTAGAGCACAAAGGTACCAAGCTAACCACCCATCTCTTGCTGCCATCCATGTATTTCCACATATTTTTGGTCCCATATAGATGCTAAAATGAAGATTTAGATGATCTAGAGTGAGGGCTTGGTGGAGGGTTGATGCATAGCTTGATGGTTGCGATAATTCCTACCATATGTTCAAAAAATGTATCGAGAGGGGTTGCATGTTATTTTCTTGTGTTAAGGCTTGGGGGAGGGTCCTATGAGTGCATATATGCGTGTAAAGTATGTGCATATGTGTATACGCGTATGTGGGTGGGTGTGAGCATGTGGGCATGTGCATGTGTGTGCGTGTTAATATGTGTGCACATTTCTCCTAATGGTTAGGACAGTACGAGCGTAGTTAGGTTGGTTAAGGAAGGTTGGTACATTGATTGAGAGTTGGAGAGCTGATAGATGAGTACTCATGTATGTATGTTGTTATTAAATCCTCAATACACCTTATGTCTATGATGAAACAAGGAGAATTGTTATAGTTGGTTGCCTCTCACGATGTAATTCATCTCGACTCAAATTGCATTTCTATTTCCATCCTGATATATAGTTGGTTCTTGGATCTATGTAGAAGGTTGTTAGCTTGTGGATCTATAGTGACTGACACATGGGATGTGTGGTGGTCCCATAATATTTAATATTCGACCCTCGTCCAAAGTAAAAGTCACTCTTGTGGATAATTGGAGGAAAAGTAAGAGGCATCAATATGTGGGAGGATGGATAACCTAGGTGTGGACATCTCTACCCATGGATATACAAATAATCACACACACATACATAGACACACATCTACACATGTGAGACATCATGAGAATAATTAATAAATAGACACCTCCACCATTAAAAATATAATTGATGAGATTTAAATGTAAGAGACATATATTCATAAATGTATAATTCGAGTTGCCTACTACTCTAGCCTTAAAGGAATAATTTTAAAGAATCCATTTACACCCCTTGTGACTTACTATAAATGAAATGAACATATACATAAGCATATATGTAAGCCATGGAGAATGATAAGGACTCTGACACATGTATCAATGCTTATAAATATGCAAGTATTATCATTCTTAGTATTCCTACCCTTCCATGGCTAAATCAAAGATCAACATCGATGTCATACTACATTAGTGGATAACCAACTATATCATCATACCTTCCCTCCAAGAATAAGAGTACTCTACATTAAAAAGAAGAATAAACTTGGATCGATGATCATTTCAAAAGACGAGTAAGGACTTAAGATAGAAATTGTAACTAATTGACGTTAACTCGGATAATTGGTTTGATGAGAATCAAGGATGACAAACATTTTGCTGGTTGAGGTTTCCCTACAACCGACCACGTGATGGTGCGATGACCCTCAGCTGGGTTGGAGTTAGGAAGTCCATATTGGGCAACAACCGTCTTGTACACGGGTCTAGGATCCCATTCTCTTTTCTTATTTTTGTCGTGAGCTTGTAGTTTTTTCCGCTTCTCTCGGATTCATGTGTCTTCACTTCTTGCTGGCCCCGAGTTTTCGTTAGGGATCCTAGGCATGAGGACCCTTGATTTTTCTTCGAGCTTCTTTTGTCATGTTCCTCTACCAGTTTGGGCATGAGTGGAGTTGACTCGGATCGGAGAGTCTCTCCCACCCGTCTCAAGGGTTATAGTTGGAGTTTGACCTAACTCCCTCATGGACCACCTTCCCACTGAAGGAGCTTGATTGATGAGTCTCTTAGAGGGGGATTCTTCACCGCTTTGAGTTTATTTACTATTTCACCATTAGGCTTTGGCGGGGGAAATATCATGACATGAAAATCATCATCAATCATGACATCTCAATGAGATCCATCACGTCATCTTATAAATGAAATCAATGGAAGGACATGACTTATCTCTAGATCTATTACTCCTACATCGTCTCATAATTAACCAATGAATTTGCTAAGTGTTGGGCTTTCGTGTGTGGTGAGTGAGAGAGTGTATTAGTGTGCTGGGTGGTTAGTATTGGTGTTAGAAACTGGACAAGCCTTACAGTCATGTGTTGATGGATAACCTTATTCTTATGTGATGACTGCGGATGTTCTGTCGGTCATGGAGTAATCCGCACAGGGCGGGATCACAATGTCGCTGAGGCGACCAACAAAAGATCCCCAAAATCGATCAACAATTAACCCCCAATAAATATACGTAATTAATATCCAAAAATGTGGAGTTAAAATTTATTATAACTCTACATGTAAATGTGTATAGGTGTAAGTACAGGTAGAGGTCGAACACTGGGAGGCGAAGGGAATGTATGTGAAGCATCATTTATCCAATCCATTGTTCATGTCCTTTTATTGTTTTTTTGGTGGGTTTTGGATTATATATATATTTTTTTATTTTTTTGTTTTTATAATTTTTATTTTGTTTTATATTTTATGTATATTATTTTTTTATAGCTATATAAATATAAATATATAAATATATAAGATATATATATATAAAGAGATGTACATACATAAGAACAGAGAGAGAGGAATAATGTACTATATCTAAATATAGATATAAATACTTAAAATATAATATTTTTTTTAGCTTTTTAATATTTTTCTAATTTTTTTGTTATTTTTTTCTGGAATATTTCTAATTTTTATGTATTTTTAATTTCAAAAATGTCCACAATATAGGACTAAATAATTTGCCGAATATAATTTGGATTTTAAAAATATAAAATAAACTCCAAAAATTACTAAATTAATTTTAATACATTAATAATAATATATAGATAATTATAAAAGATAAAAATATATTTTTGAGGTTTTTTAAGGATTTTTCTATTTTTTTTGGATTTTGGAGCTTTCTGATTTTTTTAATTTTCTTTTTCATATTTTTAGGGTTTTTCAATTTCTGGACTCAATATATATAATTATACCATATATAATTTTTTCTGGAATTTTTCAAAAACATTTTCTATTTTTTTTGTATTTTCCAATTTAGACAGTGCAAAAATGGCTCCTATTTCATTTTTTATAATTAGGCAAAATATGAAAAAATGCAAAATAAAATGTGGCGTGGAAGAGCATGGCATAAAACATCTATCCTAATTTTTTTTAATTTTTAGAAGCCACTTAGATATTTTTAATAAATGGATAAAAGACACAAAAATAATTAAGCCTGGCAGGGGCATTTTTGCAATTAGAATAAGTTCCAGGGGCATCAGTGCAAAAATACAACAGGAATAAACATTTTATTTAAATTTTTAGAACTAATTTACAATTAACAAAAGCCGCCAGGGGTTACATGCAATTTTCACGTGCTTCACGTGGGACTGCACGTGAGGCGCGGAAGGACCTAAACGCAATTTCAAGAAACTCAGGGGTCCTACTGCAAAATTTGCAATTATTTTAAAACGTGCAAATTTATTTACAGCATTAAATATTAAATACAAAAAAGGCGGGGGCTGGATGTGCAAATTACCCCCAATAGGCGCTCATCTAACGGCTGATCCTCTCTCACTAATCCACGTGGCGCCTCCACGTGCGCCGATGACGCTTCGCCGATGAGCGGTGCGGATTAGATCTCGTGGGAAATCTGACGGTCTGGACATGGCTCCATCGAACGACTAGTCTTCAATCTGGGGAACCTCCTTCATTCAACGGTGGAGAGCTCAGGTGCAAGAACAGGGAAGAACGCTCGCCTTGGCGAGCTTCTTCCTCCTCGATTTCGCTCTCCGACCGATCATCTCTGCACTTGAGGGTCCAAATAGCTTCCTGGCAGGGTCCTCTATCTGCTGGAGGTGATAGATCGACCGGAGGTGCCCTGGAACGCCGCCACGAGCTCGGAGAAGAATGGCCGCTCCAGGTACCTCCGCCCACTTGTAACTCGACTCCTGGTGCTTTATTGCGCACCTAACCTGCACAGGAAGAAAACTAGGCTCGAGGGCATCACCCTCGACCCGGGGTTTGAAGCTGTCAGCGTCAGAATGGGCGAGGTGGTGAAGTCTCCGGCGATGGGTGGAGTCGAGACTTCGGTTCGCAGATCTGGAGAAGATCTGGTTGGAAAAAGGTGGCTGGAAGGTGGAGAATGCGAGAGGGAGTGAAATGGTGGTGGAAGCGAGTCGGGGCACAGTCGGACACAAGGTGGAGCGAACTTCGAATCGCCTAAATTACGCTAATCTATGAACCTACATGCGAAATAAAATGCGGAAATGAAATGCTGGAATCGAAATCTACCTAGAAATATAAAAAAACACAGCTCTTATACCTGGGGGCCTCCAGGGAGCAGGGTGGCCGCCGGAGCACCGCTGCGACAAAATTTCCCTCCGCCATGGCTGAATCGAGGTGCTGGGAAGCGCCTCCTGTCACGAGGGCTCCACCAAGAGCTGATTCAAGCTCAAAGAAGGGGATGAAATTGGCCAAATTCGGCCAATGAAGAGGGAGGAGTTATTTATATACATTCCTGGAGACCCCCAAGGACCGACGATTATTGAAGAATCGGGGCTATGTACAAGGGTTCCAAGATCTCGGCGGGAATCAGGGATGATCAGGGAACAAAATCCATGAAGGATTCGAGGGTGATGGACGAAAGGGACGCCCAGGAAAAAGGCATGAAATCGGGGGAATGGACAGGTCTGACAGGTCAGTCAGAGGCGCAGGGGGAGTTGACCGGAGGTCAACTTTCCCTGGCCCCTGATTGGTCCACGTCAGGCTTATCTTGACCTATTTATTTAACGTATTAATTGAGTTAATTAGGTTTTATTTATAAAACCTAATTAATATATTTATAAATTAATATATAGTATTTATTTTTATATACTATATATTAATATAGTATTTATTTATGATTTTTATTTATTTTTTTGAAGTTATTTTATTACGATTTTATTAAAATAATGTATTTATAAGTATATTTATATATATTTATTTTTATTTTGTTTATTTTATGTAATTATTTAATTTTCTTATTTTATAAATTTATAACTGATTTTTATGAGTATAAATATATTTTTATTTTATTTTTATGAGTTTATTTACATTTTTAAATAAATGTGTTTATGTATATGTAGGTATACTTATAGGTAGTTTACCTATATATTATATACATTTTATTTATTTAATGAATTTTATTTGTTTTTATTTTGGATTTGTATTTTTAATAAGTTATATATAATATATACATTATTAAAAAAATATAAAAGAATGAAATAATTAAAGAATGTTTTCCCCCTTTTATTGATGTATCACATAGGTATTTTGTCTATACATTACATAGACTTATTTTATTTTACAAATTAGTTTTGATTTTATTCTAATGTTAATATGTACATGAACTATATACATTATCTACAAAATTCTAAAAATAAAATTTTGTAAGAATAATAAATATTGAATAAAATGAATATTTTAGTCAGGTATTATGTACAAGAAGGGCCAAAAACCTAACTTCCACAAATGGACTCCAAAAATTATGAAACCAATTTTATAAAATAGTTCTTGAAATGCTATATACAATTAAAGGTGAGTTTGGGTGATTTGGAGTTTTTATTTGCAAGATATGGGTCTGTGAAGTTGAGATTTTGGCTTTTTATTCTGTGTATAAAATGTACACTGTGTGTTATTTTTGCACAAACTCAATTTTGTATTTTTATTTACAACATCATCTACAACTTTCATGAACAAAGTTTCTTTATATGATGAATAAATAATTATGTACAAAATAGGTGTCAAGAATGCATAAATGGATTAGTAAATAAATAAGGTATTTATTGTATTATTGGCCCTTATCTCCCCCTACTTTATTCCTTGTCGACCAATTCCATGCTGGCCTTGGTCTCGGGGTTAGGGTCATAAAATATTTGCAATATTTTATTCCTTTTTCTTTTCTCTTCTTTATTCTATAATTTTGGCATTAAAATCTTATTTAATGTATAATTAATACAATGAATCATGAATGCTATTATGTACAAATAAATGCTATTTACATGCATTTGCTGGGGTTTTTAAGGCCAAAATGATAGAATAAAGGTGATGAAATGGAGATTCATCACCCCCCTATACTTGCCTTTGCTAGTCCCTAGCAAACACTTATGCAATAAGTACAAAATAACAAAGAATAAGAAGAAAAGAAAAAGCAAAACTAAAGAATTTAAAGAATAAATTGAATTGGTCATGATTATTAAACTTATCTGTACAAAATCAAAGTTTGGAGCTCATGTTAGACCTTGGTGTGAAAAATGTGTGTGGAACCTGGTCGGGAACCAAATTTAAGACGCAACAGCCTTCGAGAGTCACAGAACTTGGTTCAAATCACCTCAATAGCCAGGTCAGAACTAGCCTACATCATACGCAAACCCTTATGACTATGAAGCTGACTTGTACGTGTAAGTGATGGTGGCTCTCCCCAACTGAAATGACAAAGAGACTGACTTCTCCAGAATGACAACCCAATGATTCCCTAATCCAACAGCTCTTTCCTCGAGGAGCGGGGTATTCCCTTCTAAGTTCAAGTGACATCCAACTCAAGAGGAGGAGGTAGAGAAAAGAATGGATGGTAGCCAGTGTAGCTACCTATCCTGGGATGCCTGACCAGTGTAGTCAAGTCATCCAGCTGCAGGCTCACATGGTATAACATTGATGCTCAAGCTTGCTTATTTTCTATACAACATATATAAATACTCCGGCAGGCATTTTTATTTTTTACAAGCCTGTCCAATTTTTTGGAGTTTCATTTTTTTAACATACTATTTACAGCAGCATTTACATAAGAAGTTTTTCCTCTTGAGCCAGAAGACTATCCCTCTTTTGAAGCATTATTGCAACCCACAATCTCCTGTCTTTAGACCTCATGGCTATTGGACCAGGTTGGGGTGCACTTCCCTCCCTAGAGGAGGACGAATGTTTCCACCCGTGTGCGTCTCAGACTAGCAAATCCAACCCCTCACCACTCCAACTGAGTTAAGCCAAGTAAAAGGTGCAAGTGTCCAAGTTAGGTCACGGTCGGCAAGAGTCATACGTGTGTTTCGAAAAGTTCTAGTTAGTCCACTGAGGTGACTTGAACCCAGCCCTGATTTCTCAAAGAATTAAGTCCGAATAGACCTGAAGTACCTTAAACCTAGTTCCCGTAAGGTTCCAGTGCAGTTAGGTGCAGTAAGGTCCAACCAAGCTCCAATCTTCGACTTTATTGGACTAGTTCAATTATCAAGCTCAATCAAAGAAGATGAATGCAATGCAAATGCTATTTACAAATATGCAAAGAATAATGCAATTTTTCAAAGAATTTGAAAGCAAAGAGAAGAATTTTTATACAAAGAATTTTTGCAAATAAAGTAATTTTGGCACTCAAAGTAGAAAATATGTACAACTATTTACACAGGTGTGCCGCTTTATTTTACAAGAATTAAGAATTTACAATTAGTTTTTATTTATAGGTATATATGTACACTTATTAAAGAATTGTGTTTATTATTATTTTTATTTATATATTATTTCAGTTATTTATTATATGTGACTATTCCTCAAACTTATTTGACACACATCTTTCAAACAAATTTTGAAAACTATAGTCCAAAATAATTTTTACAAACATTTTTACAAACATGTACACACATTTGAAAATCATTTTGCAAAGGTTTGTCAAACCAGTATATATAGATTTTCAAAATATTTTTGCAACTATTTTTCAAACCATTTGCAAATCATTTTTCAAATATTTTATTTCACACAAAGAAAAGAAATTTTTACAAACCACACATTTTTACACAGGTTGAAAACATGTAACAAAACGTTTTTCAAAATAGTTTTCAATAAATGTTCATGAAGATTTTCAAACTATTTTTCAAACATTTTGCAAAAAAATATTTTCACCTGATTTATTAATCAGTATATACAAAAAGAATTCGAGGAATAATCACATATTTTTATTAAGGGGTTTTAATGAATTTTGAAGAATTATTAGCCATATTATTACAAAAGTATGAGTTATGGCTATAGTATATACATAGTATATACGACCCCCATATACTTAGCTTGAGCTATGTCCTCATAGATCAGAGAGAAAAGAGAAGACATAACTCGTACGTAGTATAGACAAGTATAAATAATATACAAATAAGAGATGAACGAAAGAGAAGTTGACCGTCCCCCCTATACTTAGAATCAAGTAATCCTAAGTATAGCATACTGTACACAAATTAGGGAGGGTCAAGGGTGGGAATAGACAGATGAACAAATCAGGGGTGCACCCCCCTATACTTAGGACAAAGTACGTCCTAAGTACAGAAAATTGACACAAAGGGGCGACACCTTTTATTGAGATAAAGAAATATGAAAGGGAAAATAAGAAAAGAAGAAAAGAGAGATATATACAGATTGATGAAAAGATCGTGGAGAATATACACATCACTCCCCCTATACTTAGGGTGAGATATCCCTTAGTATAGGCAACAATAGGAGTGACGAAAATGTGCAATGAGAGAACAACTCTGTGTGTGCCCCCCTATACTTAGGACAAGGTACGTCCTAAGTACAAACACAAAGATGTGGCGGTATATCTGGGGCACACAGAACATACGGGAGAGAGAATGAAAAAGGTACACATATATACAAGCGGTAAAAAACTGGTGAAGTACAGGACGGTGTCTGGTAAGCGACTACCGTACTATCGTTGTCGTCTCCCTGTGAGAACGAGGACGCAGTCAGAAGGTGAAAAGACACCCTGATAAACAGTCAGGTGGGTGTTGGCTACCGGGGATAATCAGATCAGAAAGTACAACAGAGACCGGTAGCGTGAAGCAGTCAATCGGCTCATATGGTCAACGTGAGGGAATATAGCCGATACCGTAAGACCGGGAGGAAGAACGCGCAGTACAGACTCCTCCTAGTCAACCATAGTCTCAGATAGATCGGAAATAAAGCATATGAGACAGTGTGATGCACGGTGGTGATATAAACTGAAAGTCTCAAGAATACACCGGACAACACCATATGTGGCTCACTCTTGCGAGGGTCCTCAAGGTGAGCAGAATCAGAGAATAATCAGAAGACTCAGCTTCGTGCTCCCACAGATAGGAGACACCAGAAGTGAAGCCGAGTACCTACAAGTTGATGTACCCTCCCGCAGATAACCCTCGGGGAGCGGTACATACTAGTCAATGAATAATCAGAACAGAAGCTCACCCTTCCGAGGGTCGTCAAGGAGAGCGGGCTCAAAGGAGCCTGATCCATCAGACGGATCATAGAAATGGTCTCGGTAGGCGACAGATTGGCTACCAGCAGAAGAGACCGTCAAAGCAAGAAAGTGTGGCAGTGTCCCGCAAATAACCCTCGGGGAGCGGGCTGCCAACTAGTCCTTGGAATAGCAGATACCATAAGCTCAACCTCGCGAGGACCGTCAAGGCGAGCAGACTCAAAGGAGTCTAGTCAGATAGGTCCCATGATTCGCAGATCGGATACACAACTCAAGATGGGACCAAAAATCAAATATCAGACAACTCGATTCCGTGCTCCACAGATCGGAGACACAGTCAGCAGTGGGAACCGAGCGTAAAGAGAGTGTCGCAGTCTCTCACAGGTAGTCCTCGGAGAGCACTATCAACTAAGCGAAGAATAGTCAGACCGTATCTCTACCTTGCGAGGGTCGTCAAGGAGAGAGAAGGGCTCGAAGGAGCCAGATCCATCAGACGGACCCGCATAGTGGTCTCAGTAGTCGACAAGGCGGCTACCAACAGAAGAGACCAATCAGATCGCAAATATGTCATAGTCTCCCGCAGATAACCCTCAGGGAGCTATGAGCTAGGCATGGAATAATCAGAAAAGTGGAGCTCTGCCTTGCGAGGATCGTCAAGGAGAGCGGACTCAGCTGAGTCCAGTACATTGGCCGCGTGTACCGGCAGGTCAGGTACACAATCACAGAGGGAGGCCAATCAAGCATATTATCTGACTCGGTTCCAGGTCCCATCACAATGGCGATCAAAGCAGTGAATGAAACCGTAGTCCTAGAAATTGTCGCATTCTCCCGCAAATAGTCCTCGGAGAGTAATGCGAGCTATATCAATGTAGGTTTTGGGAATGCTGGCACGTCGTCTCAGGTCCTCAAAAGTGTGAATCCATCAATCCATAGGAGGGCATAAGATCATGTAAGGGAGTAAATAATCATGTCATTCACCAAACATCCCTTGGGTCAATCCAGTCAGCTGAGATGGCACGAAAAATAGTCAGGAATCCTCTAAGTGCCCGGGTGGATCAGAGAGTCAAGAGATCAAGGATGGGTCAATCAGAAAGACGAGAGATCATGTAGGATCCGCACACCTTTATCAAGAAGTCCAAAGTAAAGTAATCAGTCAATCCTCAAAAATCAAGATGGTTGGAACCTCAAGATAGATAGACCAATCAATACTCATGAAATCTTCATCGAATCATTGCATTACATCACATCCCCAATCCGGTGTGCGAGAATGAAAATTCGTCAATAATGCCCCACACCTATGCTCTATGCATCAACGAAAATCCTCAAGAAGCCCATATGCATGTATCAAAGACAAATCCAGCAAATCGATCTCAGCAACCTCAACCTCATGGGCCCGACCTGCACCAATAATCTGTATAAATAATCCTCGATGCGGGCTTCATCAATATGCACAGCATTCCCGGGTAAAAGGGAGAGATGAGACGGGGGACACGAGGAAGATGGATAAGAAGAGTAACACAATGAAGTGGAGAAGCTGATTGAGCGGACGTGCCAATATCATGGATGGTAGAAGGGTGATACAGAGGGTACGAGGAGGGCGGGCGAGAAGATCGAGACACAAACAAAATTGGGTGTTCCACACAAGGCGGAAACACCGTCAAAATTGCTGTCCGAAGAGCGGTCTCTCCCTGAACCAGAGAATATGGTACGATGGATACGTAGAAGATGGTGAAGAAGAGGGGAAACAAAGGACTTGGCGAAGAATGATTGAGCTCAAGCGCCAATATCATGACTCGATGCAAAATGAAGAGAGATATGTATAAGAGAGGTAGAGAGACTCAAAGATGAAAAATGCATGACTCACACGATGGAACTGACTACTCTAGTAATGAATGAAAACACGATGGACTCCAAGTCACAATCAATACATAAGGCAAGACCCCCAATTCACCTACTCAACACAGTGAAGACCATCGGGTGACGATCATTTATCTTTTCATTTTTAGAGTTAGGTGAGGATCACAAAAATTGTACAATCACTTAGGAGGCTTGATGGGATGTGGGCTCTACTCCTTAGTGTGCACGTAAGCAATTTAAAACGCATCCAATGAGGGGGTTGCTCTCCCCAAGACAAGGAAGTCCATTATGTTTTATTTTTAGGTCCAATAGAGTTAGCAGTCCCCATTTTATTTAAGTTATCACTTTTTTTGGTTATTTTCAATGCACGTGCCTATCGCGGTTCCAATTTCCATTAAGCATCCTAGGTTGGCAAAAACAGAGGGAGAAGATCGGAAAAGCCATGCAAGTTAGAAATCGATGATGCATGCTAAGTAAGAAGACTTACAGTGCCTCCCAGCTCTCTCCATGCGGGATGCAAAACAGAATTTGAAACCTATGCTATATGCAAATGCAAGCCACAGAAATCGCCCTAGGTTCAGAAATTGCTATTATCGTGAAGCACCACAAGTCGCTCATTCATCTTTAGCCTCAAAAAGTCCGGTCTTGGCTCACCCCTCCTCTGTGCTCAACACGCTTGAGCTTAGGAGAAAGCGCTTTGCGGGGCTCGCTGTGGCACAAAGGCTAAGAGATAAATGAGCGGCTGTTTAGAGTTTGATCTAGGTCCAAAGCGAACTATAGGTACATGCAAATATTAGGGTGTTTGGACCTACTCTACGAGCAAGCAGCTCCTAAGCTAAGGCTCATTCACACACAAAATAATAAAAATAAAATAAAAGAAAAGCGTCAAAAATCATCGAGGCCCCCAAGGGAACAATCCCTCGGGCACTGGACCTCGGGAGTCTCCGTGTACCTGTGAGAGTCCTGTATTATTACATGTTTCTAAGTGTCACTCTCTCACATGAATATACATAATAAAATAGAATAAAATGTACAAAAATAAAGACTGTCTTCAACACATCTCTTTCATCCGTCATTGATGCTCTCTCCTGTTGGCTTGGCATAGAAGAGCCAACTCCACCTTGCTTGGGTGCATAGGTCCTCCTAAGAGGTCCTCCTTCGCTTGGCGGTCCCTCGCATCAACGACAAAGGAAAGAAATGGTCAGAACAATCAATAAAATAATGTTAAAATAAAACTAAAAATTACACAAATAAATAAATGATGGACATGAGCAAATACTTGAATAAATGAACAATAGGCTCACAAAATAATACAAAATCCGTTGCCTCCCCGGCAACGGCGCCATTTGATGACTGCGGATGTTCTGTCGGTCATGGAGTAATCCGCACAGGGCGGGATCACAATGTCGCTGAGGCGACCAACAAAAGATCCCCAAAATCGATCAACAATTAACCCACAATAAATATACGCAATGAATATCCAAAAATGTAGAGTTAAAATTTATTATAACTCTACATGTAAATGTGTATAGGTGTAAGTACAGGTAGAGGTCGAACACTGGGAGGCGAAGGGAATGTATGTGAAGCATCATTTATTCAATCCATTGTTCATGTCCTTTTATTGTTTTTTTGGTGGGTTTTGGATTATATATATATATATTATTATTTTATTTTTATAATTTTTATTTTGTTTTATATTTTATGTATATTATTTTTTATAGCTATATAAATATAAATATATAAATATATAAGATATATATATATATAAAGAGATGTACATACATAAGAATAGAGAGAGAGGAATAATGTACTATATCTAAATATAGATATAAATACTTAAAATATAATATTTTTTTAGCTTTTTAATATTTTTCTAATTTTTTTGTTATTTTTTCTGGAATATTTCTAATTTTTATGTATTTTTAATTTCAAAAATGTCCACAATATAGGACTAAATAATTGGCCGAATATAATTTGGATTTTAAAAATATAAAATAAACTCCAAAAATTACCAAATTAATTTTAATACATTAATAATAATATATAGATAATTATAAAAGAGAAAAATATATTTTTGAGGTTTTTTAAGAATTTTTCTATTTTTTTTGGATTTTGGAGCTTTCTGATTTTTTTAATTTTCTTTTTCATATTTTTAGGGTTTTTCAATTTTTGGACTCAATATATATATAATTATACCATATATAATTTTTTTTGAATTTTTCAAAAAACATTTTCTAATTTTTTTGTATTTTCCAATTTAGACAGTGCAAAAATGGCTCCTATTTCATTTTTATAATTAGGCAAAATGCGAAAAAATGCAAAATAAAATGTGGTGTGGAAGAGCATGGCATAAAACATCTATCCTAATTTTTGTTAATTTTTAGAAGCCACTTAGATATTTTTAATAAATAGATAAAAGACACAAAAATAATTAAGCCTGGTAGGGGCATTTTTGCAATTAGAATAAGTTCCAGGGGCATCAGTGTAAAAATACAACAGGAATAAACATTTATTTAAATTTTTAGAACTAATTTACAATTAACAAAAGCCGCCAGGGGTTATATGCAATTTTCACGCGCCTCACGTGGGACTGCACGTGAGGCGCGGAAGGACCTAAACGCAATTTCAAGAAACTCAGGGGTCCTACTGCAAAATTTACAATTATTTTATAACGTGCAAATTTATTTACAGCATTAAATATTAAATACAAAAAAGGCGGGGGCGGGATGTGCAAATTACCCCCAATAGGCGCTCATCCAACGGCTGATCCTCTCTCACTAATCCACGTGGCGCCTCCACGTGCGCCGATGACGCTTCGCCGATGAGCGGTGCGGATTAGATCTCGTGGGAGATCTGACGGTCTGGACATGGCTCCATCGAACGGCTGGTCTTCAATCTGGGGAACCTCCTTCATCCAACGGTGGAGAGCTCAGGTGCAAGAACAGGAAAGAACGCTCGCCTTGGCGAGCTTCTTCCTCCTCGATTTCGCTCTCCGACCGATCATCTCTGCACTTGAGGGTCCAAATAGCTTCCTGGCAGGGTCCTCTATCTGCTGGAGGTGATAGATCGGCCGGAGGTGCCCTGGAACGCCGCCACGAGCTCGGAGAAGAATGGCAGCTCCAGGTACCTCTGCCCACTTGTAACTCGACTCCTGGTGCTTTATTGCGCACCTAACCTGCACAGGAAGAAAACTAGGCTCGAGGGCATCACCCTTGACCTGGGGTTTGAAGCTGTCAGCGTCAGAATGGGCGAGGTGGCGAAGTCTCCGGCGATGGGTGGAGTCGAGACTTCGATTCGCAGATCTGGAGCAGATCTGGTTGGAAAAAGGTGGCTGGAAGGTGGAGAATGCGAGAGGGAGTGAAATGGTGGTAGAAGCGAGTCGGGGAACAGTCGGACAGAAGGTGGAGAAGTCGCCGGAGCGAAGCTCCGGCGAACTTCGAATCGCCTAAATTACGCTAATCTATGAACCTACATGCGAAATAAAATGCGGAAATGAAATGCTGGAATCGAAATCTACCTAGAAATATAAAAAAACACAGCTCTTATACCTGGGGGCCTCCAGGGAGCAGGGTGGCCGCCGGAGCGCCGCCGCGACAAAATTTCCCTCCGCCATGGCTGAATCGAGGTGTTGGGAAGCGCCTCCTGTCACGAGGACTCCACCAGGAGCTGATTCAAGCTCAAAGAAGGGGATGAAATTGGCCAAATTTGGCCAATGAAGAGGGAGGAGTTATTTATATACATTCCTGGAGACCCCCAAGGACCGGCGATTATTGAAGAATCGGGGCTATGTACAAGGGTTGTAAGATCTCGGCGGGAATCAGGGATGATCAGGGAACAAAATCCATGAAGGATTCGAGGGTAATGGATGAAAGGGACGCCCAGGAAAAAGGCATGAAATCGGGGGAATGGACAGGTCTGACGGGTCAGTCAGAGGCGCAGGGGGAGTTGACCGGAGGTCAACTTTCCCTGGCCCCTGATTGGTCC
This sequence comes from Ottelia alismoides, assembly GCA_037367405.1. Taxonomy (NCBI): domain Eukaryota; kingdom Viridiplantae; phylum Streptophyta; class Magnoliopsida; order Alismatales; family Hydrocharitaceae; genus Ottelia; species Ottelia alismoides. The sequence goes on from JAZKJV010011099.1 coordinate 700,719, forward strand.
ACGTCAGGCTTATCTTGACCTATTAATTTAACGTATTAATTGAATTAATTAGGTTTTATTTATAAAATAAAAAATGTTTATAAATTAATATAGCATTTATTTATGAATTTTATTTATTTTTTTGAAGTTATTTTATTATGGTTTTATTAAAATAATGTATTTATTAGTATATTTATATATATTTATTTTTATTTTGTTTATTTTATTTAATTATTTAATTTTCTTATTTTATAAATTTATAACTGATTTTTATGAGTATAAATATATTTTTATTTTATTTTTATGAGTTTATTTACATTTTTAAATAAATGTGTTTATGTATATGTAGGTATACTTATAGGTAGTTTACCTATATATTATATACATTTTATATTTAATGAATTTTATTTGTTTTTATTTTGGATTTGTATTTTTAATAAGTTATATATAATATATACATTATTAAAAAAATATAAAAGAATGAAATAATTAAAGAATGTTTTTCCCCTTTTATTGATGTATCACATAGGTATTTTGTCTATACATTACATAGACTTATTTTATTTTACAAATTAGTTTTGGTTTTATTCTAATGTTAATATGTACATGAATTATATACATTATCTACAAAATTCTAAAAATAAAATTTTGTAAGAATAATAAATATTGAATAAAATGAATATTTTAGTCAGGTATTATGTACAAGAAGGGCCAAAAACTTAACTTCCACAGATGGACTCCAAAAATTATGAAACCAATTTTATAAAATAGTTCTTGAAATGCTATATACAATTAAAGGTAAGTTTGGGTGATTTGGAGTTTTTATTTGCAAGATATGGGTCTGTGAAGTTGAGATTTTGGCTTTTTATTCTGTGTATAAAATGTACACTGTGTGTTATTTTTGCACAAACTCAATTTTGTATTTTTATTTACAACATTATCTACAACTTTCATGAACAAAATTTCTTTATTTGATGAATAAATAATTATGTACAAAATAGGTGTCAAGAATGCATAAATGGATTAGTAAATAAATAAGGTATTTATTGTATTATTGGCCCTTATCTCCCCCTACTTTATTCCTTGTCGACCAATTCCATGCTGGCCTTGGTCTCGGGGTTAGGGTCATAAAATATTTGCAATATTTTATTCCTTTTTCTTTTCTCTTCTTTATTCTATAATTTTGGCATTAAAACCTTATTTAATGTATAATTAATACAATGAATCATGAATGCTATTATGTACAAATAAATGCTATTTACATGCATTTGCTGGGGTTTTTAAGGCCAAAATGATAGAATAAAGGTGATGAAATGGAGATTCATCATTATGCAAGTAGTATGATATCATTGTCCATCTACTTGCTTCTCTTTTATTATATCCGCGTAAATTCCCATTTAATTTTAATTTGAAATGCTCGTGCACAATAATTTTTTGACGTCTCCTTGTCCCTAACATGGATGGTAGGGAAGGCGCCTCTATTCGAATAGCTTGGTTGGTGAGGTTCATAGATTTTTGGTAGACGGTGCAGAGACATAGTTTTGACAGTGTACATGATAGTGTCTTTTACAGTTTTCTTTTTATTGTGCTTTCTCTCTCTTTTACTAGATTTTTGAGATACATGTATTCAACACTTAGTTCACTTTTGATCATATTATGCTATATAAGACTTGATGTTTGTTTTGACCATTTTATTGGAAATGTTTATCTTAATGGAATGCATTTCTTCTTACGGTGACATGTTATTGTATGTGGTTTATTCCATTACTGTGAATGTCCTTCAACTCGCGGAAATTTTCCCTACATCTTTGTATTCGATGCGAACTATCGTGAATTAAATGATGCGAATGTTGTGTAAATAGGTAACCTAAATCCTGAGATGTCACAGTAGGTCTATCATCGGAAAAAGGACAGAATGGATATGGAAGTTCTAATGAGGTTGACGAGCGCAAAGTCCACACATTCAAGTTCGTCATAGTGTCCTTCAGCTTGGCCAACGGTGTAAAATTCATTTACATCTACTCGTCAGAACTGACGATTCGAGTGGATCTTTGTTTGTGGAAATCTTGAGTTCATATGTTAAAGTTATGGTTATGTAAAGTCATCGATAGCTTTTTGTATGCTAAACGAGTGTGGCTTATACAAGTATTTGAGTGAAATGAACTCGTCTCATTCCCATAAACTCGTCTGAGCTCAACCCTCTTGTATTAACTCTGTCGAGCGTCCCTAAAGAGTTACCGGAGTGATCAATGAAATGACAAAAATATAGCATGATATGGATGCATGATGACCGAGGTTTCAGATTTCGCGAAATTTCGGTTTCGACAAGGAAACAAATCTCGAACGAAATGGCGATATGAAAGCAGTTTCCAATCATTTCTTCACAAATGGTGATCGATATGGGCGAAATGTTGTCGAAATTTCGATGAAATATCATATCGATAAGGTATTGATACAATATCCGAAACCGATATTTAAACCCTTATTCACGACACACGCTCTTTCATGTCGTGTTTTGATCCTTTCATCTGCACGATGCATTTATAACTACTTCTTGGAGATAACTAATGAATATGAATATGACCGGTAAATAACATATTTCTTGAATGATGCATGTATCTTACATGGTCGTGGACAAGTCTTAGATATGAAATGCAATGCAGACAAGCAATTCTTTGTCTAGAAAAATACGAAGGCTCCATGCCACAGGAGTAAGTAAATAATTATAAATGTAAAGTATATAAGTTGATTTTTATTTTAGAACTTAGATAAAAATAGTTTTTTTCCTAAATAAGTTATAAGAAACTATTTTTTATTGATATGGATACTATAAGATAATATGCGTAATATTTAGGGATTAGGCCTCCTACCATTATCGCGGAAAATTAATCCTAACAACTTGTTGGATTTAGACTTAAAAAGACACATTGGCAACCATCCGAAATACTTAAATTCATGTTGTAAAGTAGTAGTCTCTTAAGTAGTAGTCCCCACCACTTATAAACCACTCTCACATTTCACGAGTATTAGACATAGGACTATGTTGGGAGTTACAACCTCTCCCGATATTGTCCATCACTTATTCTCACTAATAGCGGCGGTTGCATGCTCATTGTAGTTTTTTTCTCTTATCTCTTTGCACTGGTGGCTCCACATTTTGGGTATCCCTTTCCATTACTAGAGAGAATCCGTTCTGATATCATTTTACTGTCATGCTTAAGATCCCGGTCCATTATTGAGAAAAAATGACCGTGACAATTTATTATGCTTAGGTCCAAATGGATCTATTGACAACCACCCACTTAATACTACTCTCACACTTCGTGACTATTAATTGTCAACTATGTTGGGTTGTACAACAATTATAAGCCCCCAAAACATAGTCCTACATCTAAAACTTACGAAGTTTGAGAGTGTATTATAAGAGTATGCGGATACTAATCGATAACTTGAGTTTAAGTATTTTGGGTGATTGTCGACATGTTTAGTTGGATCCGAGCACAACAAGTTGTCAAAGTCAGTTTTCTTTGATAATAGTACATGGATATAAGCCCACGATATTATAAATGATCACAGTGGGTTCCCTTAGATATCAGAAAGGACTACTCGAGAGATGAAAGAGATGCAAACGGTTACAGATATATCCGTATCCGATCCGTCACCATATCTATTTTATATAAATTTTGACATCTGTATCCGTATCTGTTTTAAATGGATATGGATATGGATATCGTTGTGATATCCGCAAACATCTGTATCCATATCTGTATATCTGTTTTTGTTTATAAATATAGCCATATATTTATTTTTAACCCTATATAACATAATTATGTACCTTCTTTTACCATATTTATATAATTTTTATGATACAAACACATTTAGTAATTTTATATCATGTGTTTTCCATCCAATTCGTATATATTTAAGTGGATTCTATATCGTATTTCTAATATTACTTGTATACAATCTGTATCCGTTTTACATCTGTATCCGTTTTTAAGGATATGGTAAGATATTTTTAATATCCTGCAATATCTGTATCCGTATCCATATTCGTATTAGAAAATGGATAAGGATATATAAACTTATATCCGTATCCGTCCGTTTGCATCCCTAGATGAAACCATCCCTACGAAGAGATATAAGGAAAAAGTTACCAGGAACATGTCCACATGATCTCGCACTCTTAATATACAAATATCGTTTGGTATACAAGACTTGGACCGATGTATGTCCTACACTACACACACACATATATGTATGTAGGGAAAGGGATCCTACTCCATGGAGTAGGTAACTTACCTACTCAACTTTTTCTTTTTTTCAAATTTTTTATTTTTTTTGAAAAAAGCTTCCATGGATTTGCATAATTATATCTCTCTAATATGTCAAATCAAATTTCGTCAGAAACAGAGACTCCCTAGCCATCCATCCAGAACATGAAAAATACAACAAATCTGTGACCGTTAAAAATGACTGTCTGGATGGAGGCCGTAGGAGTCTCTGTTTCTGATGAAATTTGAATGACATATTAGAGGGATATAGTTGTGAAATTCCATGGAAGTATTTTTTCAAAAAAAAATAAAAAATTTTGAAAAAGAAGAAAATGGAGTAGGTAAGTTACCTACTCCATGGAGTAGGATCCTTTTTCTCATGTATATATATATAGATAAATTGAGCTACCCCTAGGGGCAGCTAACTTAGCTCCCTACCTCTAGCTCCCTACCTCATTTTCTCCATTTTATTTATTTTTTGAAAATTTCTTCCGTGATTATTCATTACTATATCCCTATATTATGTAACTCAAATTTCGTTTGGAACAGACTCCTACGACCTCTATCTAGACAATCATTTTTTTAACGGTATCATGATTTTTTAAATCGACTCTGTCTGGATGGAGATCGTAGGAGTCTCTGTTTCACATAAAATTTGAATGACATAATATAGAGATATAATAATGAACTTACATGATTTTTACTTTCAAAAAAAGATAAAAATATATGAAAAAATGAGGGAGGGGAGCTAAATTAGCTCCCTTTGGGGGCATACACATTTTACCATGCACCACACGCACACATATAAATATAGGGTTAAATGGGGCTGCTCCCTGGGGGGAGCTAACTTGGCTTCCCCCGCGCTATTTCGCCCAGTTTTTTATAAAATTTTTGAAAATTTCGTCCGTGGAATATTCATCACTATATCCCTATATTATGTTATTAAAATTTAATGCGAAACAGAGACTCGTACGACCTCCATCCAGACAGTCATTTTTTAACGGTAACATAATTGCTAAAAACGACCCTTCTGGATGGAGGCCGTAGGGAGTTTCTGTTTCGCGTGAAATTTGAATGACATAATATAGGGATATATTGATGAAAATCCACGGAGAAAATTCCGGGAAAAAGAGATTTTTACCCGACAGACCCTATAATCTTTGTCAATTACCTCTACGACCTTTAAAACATCGTAATTCATCCTGGACCCCATAAACTTGCTCCGTCTTACCCCACGAACCCTGCCGTTAAATTGACACATCTTGACCTAACTTGAGTGGGTTAAAACTGAGTTAATCAAACCATATAAAATCTAACGGTTGGAATTCATCCTGTCTTCCTCCTTCCTTCTTCTATCTTCTTCTTCATCTCCACTTCCCTTCTCCAATCCAATTACAACAGAACCTTACAACACAGCAACGTCGACTGGATTTAACAGGAGGCAGAGGAATCGAAGCCACGGGGAGGGAAAGGGCTCACAGGAAGCAACGGAATTGTAGGCATTGCGGCACGCCTGGCCATCGGCGGTGGAGCAGAGGGCTTCGAGGGGTGGGAGGCTTCGACCTGGGGACAGGGGAGGTGGGGACTCCAAGCGCGTCGCCTGCAAACGCGATCTGAGGGGGACGGGGCTTTCGAGTCGAGCAAGGGACGGGGCTTTCGATCCAGGGGAGGTGGGGGGTTGGTTTCGAGCGGCAGGGGGGCGGGGCGACGGCAATTGGGGGGGGGGGGTCTTCGAGCGGGGGTGGCGGTCGGGGAGGCTTCAACCTGGGGACAAGGGGCTTCGAGCGCGCTGCCTGCATACGCGATCTGGGAGGGGGGTGGGGCTTTCGAGCCAGGGGAGGCGGGGATGGTTTCGAGTGGTCGGGGGCAGGGCGGCAAGGAGGGGACTTCGAGCGGGGCGGTGCGCCGAGGGGAGGCTTCGACCTGGGGACAGGGGGGCTTCGAGCGCGCCGCCTGCATACGCGATCTGGAGGGGGGCGGAGCTTTCAAGCTAGGGGAAGCGGCAGGGGGGGATGGTTTCGAGCGGCCGGGGGGTAGGGCGGCAGGGAGGGGACTTCGAGCGGGGCAACGACCGGGGGGGAGGGGGGGCTTCGACCTGGGGACGGGGGCTCCGAGCACGCCGCCAGATACACGATCTGGAGGGAGGGGAGCAGTGGACCTGGCCTGGTAGGGTGTTGGGGCTTGATGAATCTCGTATTCATCATGCTAAAAACCTCTTATTAAAATCCCTGCTTATACAAGCCAATAAAAATACCATCTAATTCTTTGTTTTTATCATGTGTCATATTGTGTAAAAATTACCATTAATTTATTGTATTTAATTTCTCTTATTTTTCTGTATCTTTTTTTATCACTCAAAAACCTCTAAAAAATAGGTAGATAACTTGTCTATAAATCATTGACTCTTAAAAAGCTAAAAAATACAAAAACATCTCAAAACCGTAAAATCGGTATTTTTATCCCCTTAAAAATACCCCCAAAAATACGTTTTGTGCAAATGATCTCTTTTGGCTTTTTTACCAACATGAAAGTTGTAGATCTCGTCGAGACGAGCAACTTTCATGTTTGACTTTTTTCTAATTCAACCCCTAACTATTTCTTCTCTAATTTTCTTTCTATTTTTCTCTGAATTTTCTCATTGGGCCACGTGGCGCCCTCTGGGCCGCCCACGTGGCCGCTTCATCTCTCGCCACCCGGCCCTCTCCTGGGCCGTTAGATTACGCCATCCCCGCCTCCATCCTCATCGTTCATCACGCACCATCCCTCAGTTGCCCGATCTGATCTCAGATCAGATCATGACCGCCCACTAGCGCCTGATCCTTAGCCGCTCGATCAAACTCTCATCCTACGACCCTCAAGCTTCCACGTCACCCTATCAACCCTAGCCGTAGATCTCAACAAACTCTCAATCCTAACCACCCGCCCCCGCCTACTTCCTAGCCACTCGGTCAGATCTTAGGATCTGATCTCCACCGTCCAAGCATGCTCTACTCCCAGCCGTTGGATCGTGAGATCCAACGGCTGTGGCTCATCGTCAACCTCGCGCAACCCCCCCCCTTCCCCAGCCGTTTCAACTTGCGAACCCTCCGCCCCCTTCCTTTTTTGGCCATCACCTCCGGCCACCCCTTTCTCTCCTAACGGCAGCCAATGGTAAGCCGCCGAGCACCGGGGACGATCGACCCCGTCGTGCGACGACCCCCCCGAGGTCCCGCGAGGCCTCAACCCAGATCACTACCTCCACCAGCACCTCACTTCGGCGAGGCTATCTTTCCTTCTTTTCTCCAATTATTACCTCCCTCCACACTCACCACCATAATCGCCTGAGCACCTTATTTGCTTCGCCACGCCACCAGCAACCTCGCCAACCCTCTTCTCCTTCTCCAGGACCTCCCCCGCTTCGATCCCCTTCTTCTTCCGCTCCGGCGGCGAAGAAGCCTCCAGCCATCACCTCCAGTCACCCTCACGGCCATCCACTCACCCCACTCGTACACACACACCCCGAGCTTCGGCTATACTAACATCTGCAGGTCGCACTTCTTCAATGGCCGGAGTTCGCACAGCCCCGCCGGTCTCAAGCTCCTCCTTCTCCGACCATACTTCATCAAGTAGCTCCAGACAACCTCGGAGGTTTACCTCGGGTTCGCCGCGCCTCCACGATCGTCGCTAGCCTACGTTCATCTTCCCCGACCTTAATTGACCGACATGGAGCACGGAGGAGAAATTGGCAGGTCGTCGGAGCGTCGCCTCCTCCGGCGACCTGCAGAGGAGCACGAGGAGCAGGCACCGTCCGATCCTCCTGATCGGGCGACCCAAATGATGCCATGTGGTCGACCCGAGCCTCTTCCCCGACCTATAGGCTCGGGCCATCCGAGCCTCTAGACGAACCCACAGACAGCCGCCACGCATCCCGAGCCTGGAGCCTTCACCCGAGCCTGGGCCCTCACATGCACCGCACGTGAGGCCTGGGTAATTTGCAAGAAAGACCCTGAAGGAATTTATATTTACACTTTGGTCCCCAGGCACGTACCTCACGTGCGTGCCTGGGTTATTTACAGGGAAGCCCTCCAGATTTTTGGAAATTACAATTATGCCCCTGCGCGCAAATGGATAAATTGCAGGCCCCCAAGCGGTTTTTCATAATTGCATTTAGGTCCTTCCAGGGACCTAAATGCAATATTTATCCCTTTATTTTATTGCATTTTTATTACAATTATGACCTTGCACTGGTTTTTAGCATAACTTGAGCATCGTTCATCAAATGGCGCCGTTGCCGGGGACTTCTTATTAAAATTGCATGATTTTAGTGTCGTTTTGATCCTTATCTTGTCCTCTACCTTCTAGCATACTTATTTGTCTCATTTGCTCCTGTTTAAATGGCGATGTTGCTGGGGACCTCTACGTTCATCAAATGGCGCCGTTGCTGGGGACCTCTTATTAAAATTGCATGACTTTAGTGTCGTTTTGATCCTTATCTTGTCCTCTCCATTCTAGCATACTTATTTGTCTCATTTGACACTGTTTTAATTTAAGTGATTTTTTATGCGAAAAATGGGACCATGCTCTACTTGTCTTGCTTGATTTGATGACCGATTTTTAATGATGTGTTCAAATTGACTCTAATTTCATTCTATTTTCTGTTGCTCACATTTTAGGGTATATTTGTAGGTTTTTATTTGGCATACTTGTTCTTTTTCATATTTGTTCATGCATCATCTCCTTAACTTGCGTAAAAATATCTAAAAAATTGCATACAGCATAGCATCGCTTGCATTGCCTTATAAATTGCATATGGACCTGAAATTGAGATTAAATCACTTTGTGCTTCATGAATCAAAATTCAATACTCAGATTAGGCAGCCGTGTCCCTGTGTTCGACCTTGGTAGACTTGCCAAGCATAAATATTCACAGCATTCAAAGTTCTATGGTTTTTGCTTAATCAAATTCGTCTCCTGTACTACGACTTATTTATCATTATTATAGAGGCGAATTTGACGTTCATCAAATCTCGTATTCATCATGCTAAAAACCTCTTATTAAAAATCCCTGCTTAAACAAGCCAATAAAATACCATCTAATTCTTTATTTTTATCATGTGTCATATTGTGTATAAATTACCATTAATTTATTGTATTTAATTTCCCTTATTTTTCGTATATATTTTATCACTCAAAAACCCCTAAAAAATAGGTAGATAACTTGTCTATAAATCACTGACTCTTAAAAAGCTAAAAATATAAAAACATCTCAAAACCGCAAAATCGGTATTTTTATCCCCCTTAAAAATACCCCAAAAATACGTTTTGCACAAATGACCTCTTTTGGCTTTTTGACCAACATGAAAGTTGTAGATCTCGTCGAGACAAGCAACTTTCATGTTTTGACTTTTTCTTAATTCAACCCCTAACTATTTCTTCTCTAATTTTATTTCTATTTTTCTCTGAATTTTCTCATTGGGCCACGTGGCGCCCTCTGGGCCGCCCACGTGGCCGCTTCATCTCTCGCCACCCGGCCCTCTCCTGGGCCTTTAGATTACGCCATCCCCGCCCTCCATCCTCATCGTTCATCACGCACCATCCCTCAGCCGCCCGATCTGATCTCAGATCAGATCATGACCGCCCACTAGCGCCTGATCCTTAGCCGCTCGATCAAACTCTCATCCTACGACCCTCAAGCTTCCACGTCACCCTATCAACCCCTAGCGATCTCAACAAACTCTCAATCCTAACCACCCACCCCGCCTACTTCCTAGCCACTCGATCAGATCTTAGGATCTGATCTCCACCGTCCAAGCACGCTCTACTCCCAGCCGTTGGATCTCACGATCCAACGGCTGTGGCTCATCGTCAACCTCGCGTAACCCCACCTTCCCCAGCCGTTTCAACTCGCGAACCCTCCTTTTTTGGCCATCACCTCCGGCCACCCCTTTCTCTCCTAACAGCAGCCAATGGTGAGCCGCCGAGCACCGGGGATGATCGACCCCGTCTTGCGACGACCCCCCCCGAGGTCTCGCGAGGCCTCAACCCAGATCACTACCTCCATCAGCACCTCGCTCCGGCGAGGCTATCTTTCCTTCTTTTCTTCGATTATTACCTCCCTCCACAGTTACTAACAAAATCGCTTGAGCACCTTATTTGCTTCGCCACGCCACCAGCAACCTCGCCAACCCTCTTCTCCTTCTCCAGGACCTCCCCCACTTCGATCCCCTTCTTCTTCCGCTCCGGCGGCGAAGAAGCCTCCGGCCATCACCTCCAGTCACCCTCACGGCCATCCACTCACCCCACTCGCACGCACACACCCCGAGCTTCGGCTATACTAACATCTGCAGGTCGCACTTCTTCAATGGTCGGAGTTCGCACAGCCCCGCCGATCTCAAGCTCCTCCTTCTCCGACCATTACTTCATCAAGTAGCTCCAGACAACCTCGGAGGTTCGCCGCGCCTCCACGATCGTCGCTAGCCTACCGTTCATCTTCCCCGACCTTAATTGACCGACATGGAGCACGGAGGAGAAATTGGCAGGTCGCCGGAGCCCCGCCTCCTCCGGCGATCTGCAGAGGAGCACGAGGAGCAGGCACCGTCCGATCCTCCTGATCGGCGGCCCAAATGATGCCACGTGGTCGACCTAAGCCTCTTCCCCGACCTATAGGCTCGGGTCATCCGAGCCTCCAGACGAACCACAGACAGCCGCCACGCGTCCGAGCCTGGAGCCTTCACCCGAGCATGGGCCCTCACGTGCACCGCACGTGAGGCCTGGGTAATTTGCAAGAAAGACCCTGAAGGAATTTTATATTTACACTTTGGTCCCCAGGCACGTTGCCTCACGTGTGTGCCTGGGTTATTTACAGGGAAGCCCTCCAGATTTTTGGAAATTACAATTATGCCCCTGCAAGGGCCCCATGCGGTTTTTCATAATTGCATTTAGGTCCTTCTAGGGGACCTAAATGCAATATTTATCCCTTTATTTTATTGCATTTTTATTACAATTATGCCCTTGCACTGTTTTTAGCATAACTTGAGCATCGTAGGTCCAAATTGCAGATTTTAGTGTCGTTTGATCCTTATCTTGTCCTCTACATTCTAGCATACTTATTTGTCTCATTTGACACTGTTTTAATTTAAGTGATTTTTTATGTGAAAAATGGGACCATGCTCTACTTGTCTTGCTTGATTTAATGACCGATTTTTAATGATGTGTTCAAATTGACTCTAATTTCATTCTATTTTCTGTTGCTAACATTTTAGGGTATATTTGTAGGTTTTTATTTGGCATACTTGTTCTTTTTCATATTTGTTCATACATCATCTCCTTAACTTGCGTAAAAATATCTAAAAAATTGCATACAGCATAGCATCGCTTGCATTGCCTTATAAATTGCATATGGACCTGAAATTGAGATTAAATCACTTTGTGCTTCATGAATCAAAATTCAATACTCAGATTAGGCAGCCGTGTCCCTTGTGTTCGACCTTGGTAGACTTGCCTAGCATAAATATTCCACAACATTCAAAGTCCTGTGGTTTTTGCTGAATCAAATTCGTCTCTTGTACTACGACTTATTTATCATTATTATAGAGGCGAATTTGACGTTCATCAGGCGTGCCGCTAGCATACGTGATCTGGGCGGCAGCGAGGGCGGTGGAGGTGGTGGGTGGTGGGGAAAAGGAAGAGGGTGAGAGGGGGTGGCAATTGATGTAAATTCGATAAATAAAATAGGTATAATATAAAAGAATGTAACTGAATCTGGTTAGTTTTAACGGGTAAATGGATGGGGGTGTTAGGGTTATAGGGGTAAGAGTTAGCAAGTTTACAGGGTTAGGGGGGAATTACGGTGTTTCAAAGATCGTAGAGGTAATTGGGGAAATATTATAGGGTCTGTGGGTTAAAAATACCAAAAAAATAAAAAAGGGAGGGGAAATGGCGCGGGGGAGCTAACTTGGCTCCCCCCGCCATTTCGCCTGTTTTTTTATTTTTTTGGAAATTTCTTCCGTGAATATCATCACTATGTCCCTATATGATGCTATTCAAATTTCGTGCGAAACAGAGACTCCTACGGCCTCCATCCAGACAGTCATTTATTAACGGTAACAGAATTGCCAAAAACGACCCTTCTAGATGGAGGTCGTAGGAATCTCTGTTTCAAGCGAAATTTGAATGACATAATATAGATATATATTGATGAAAATCCACGGAAGAAAATTCGAAAAAAAATAAAAGTGGACAAAATGACGCAGAGAAGCCAAGTTAGCTCTCCCATGAGGGCAGCCCCATTTTACCCTATATATAAACTATTGTTAATATACCGGTATATCAAGGTGAGCACTAGTATATGGTTATAAATACTGGTATATCAGTGTGTGTACTAGTATATTGTTGTTATATAATGAATAAATTAAAGATTATGCCTCTAATCTACAAATAACACATAGAAATAATGGTCGAGTTACTTTATGTTGAGTCAACTCGAAAAAGTGATATAAACATAAATGTAATTGCATATACTCAATTATACAAGAATTTCGCATCCATCAATCATTTGACTATACCATCGGAGAAGGTGTATCATGTATAGTCATATTAGGTCGTTATTTATCTCTTGAAATGGACTTAATCACGTACTATTCATATAATTTCAATAGTTCAATTTTACATCTAGGCTAAGGAATTCCCTCAAGGCATGTTCGTTTGGAAAATAAGCACTGTAATAAGAAGTTAATTCTCAAACCAACACGGTTTCTACGAGTATGGTTATTCTGATACACATCCCATTATTTTATCTTATTCTACCCTTATTCCTATCTTTATTCCACGTTATCTACCCTTATTCCACATTATTCTCCTTATTCCCATCTTTCAACCGAACAGAGAATAGACCCTTAATAGACCCTTGTTCTCTTTATTTTCCATTCTTATTCATGTTTATTCCCGAACCGAATACCCCCTCAGTGTACACAATATAATGGCAAATCTTATCTATTTTTATTTGTGTGTGCATGCCATGTTATCCATAGTAAACCTATCTTAGTCCCATTAGGTGTATTGATTAGTGTTTGAACATATTTATGCCAAATCATCAAAGTGACCTTAGCTTTTAATATAACTAGATTGATTCATCAAATAGATCATCCGATCGAATGTAATTTATTGAAATCCCATTTCAAATTTCTTAATTCAAAATTTTAAGGCCAAATACAGTTTATTCAACCTAATTGAGCTCATTTCAGTTCTTTTGCATCCGAACTTGACTTGGGTTGGATTAGCTAGCTAGATTTTGTTATGATGGTAAGATTTTGGTATCATGGTATACTAGAGATATTATAGCATGTCAATTGTAAAGTTAGTGTCAACATTTTTAAAACAAACCACTTTAAGATAACGATATTAAAAAGATAAAGTCGATTATTCGAATGATAACAATTTTAAAGAGATTGAACTCCAAGTTTTAAAGGCTACCTCAAGAAAGATTTTGGGGTACTACTCGCTTATCTGGTCCTTAAGCACCCACCACATAGCCTCCTCAGACATCTGATTATGCTAGATGACCGTCACAAAGAATTTGCTTATTCATCAATGGCTTGACATTATGATCTAAAATATGCTAGTCTCTCCTAAGAGGTCAGATTAAATCCACCTTCTGCTTGTCATAGATGATGATGTGCTATAGGTCGAATACGTACTACCTTTGATAGATGAAAGCCAAATGTTCCCAACTAGTTTTGGCAATAGGTATGCATGTGTATTTTTAACTATCCTATTCAGAATATCAAAAATTTGATATATTTGGGAGTAGGGGTGTAACGGATCGAACCTGAGCGAACCTATAATTTTTAGATTCAGTTCGTTTATTTAATCGAGCATAAACTTGTGTTCATATTCGATTCGTTTATTTTCGAATATGAATCGAACCTCTATTCAATCAAATCGAACTTAAACGAATATCGAACTTGAGAATTCTCTAATGAGAGGGGGTGAAAAGAAAAGAAATGAATATATATATATATATATGCGTGTCTATAATTAGAATAAATATTCACTTAATTTTTTCCCTTTATCTAACTCTTCTTCATCTTTCAAAAAAATTAAATTAATATAGATTCATCTATTTGAAAAAATATAATTATAATATATTCTTATATCCGTTCAGATGAATATAAGGAATAATGTGGGGGATAAGTGATTAGCAAGGTTTATACTTGTTATGTTAATTTGAGGATAAAGAAGAGAAAAGTACCATACATGTAGATGATGGGTGTTGTAACTACGATATGACCATTAATTTTGGGATAGTTTATACCGAAATAAAACCTACTTATCTCATAAATATTCACTTATCTTCATATAAAGTCCAATTATCCTAGGATAAAATCCACTTATCTTGAAGTAAGGTCCATTTATGCGGATAAGTATTTGTAAAAATTATATATGCGTGTGTGTTTATTCGAGCTTTTAACGAATCGAACCTGAGCGAACCTATGCTTTTTAGGTTCGGTTCGTTTATTTAATCGAGCCTAAACTTGTGTTCATGTTCGGTTCGTTTATTTCCGAATCAAATCTGAATTGAACTTTTAGCGAGCCGAATCTGAGTGAACGTCGAGCTTGAGAATTTTCTGATACCCCTGTTTGGGAGCTCTTATTCCTCAAACTCCGAACCTTGTCACGACTTTCAATGGTAAACATCTTAGAAAGATGTTCTATCAATAGTCATTATAGTCTTTTTGTCTACTATTGAAGATAACGTGCTTTGAGATTTCATTTCTTACATCCTAGGCTTAGACTTGAGTTGTTATCGAAGAAAACTGCTTCTGAGGAATTACTCACCTTCTGAGGAATGCTTGCAGTGCCTTCGCTACAATTAACATCGAATCTGGATTTAACCTTTTTTAGCCAATCAAAAACATATATATTTTTGAACAGAGATTGTAAAGCCTTGAACTTGGCATATCTTAGATCCTATATAATAAGATCCGGCTCATCAAGAGCAAACCAACAGAACGGACTCCGGTTCGATTTGTTATGAATTTCGGAAGAAAGAGAAGTAAGGTAGGCTAAGATGTCATTAACCCATAATGACTGTCATTAAGACTAATTAAACATGATTAAAGAAATTAATGACGATTGAAAGTTGCTAATGATCATTAGTAAACACTAATCAATAGTTAACAAAAGATAAGTGTAAACCTGAAAGTTAAATCGCGATTAGTGAAAGTTAATCACGATTAGTGTTAATTAAGCATCATTAGCGAATCTAGAATCCTCTAGAATGTTCTAACTTAAACCCCAAGTTTGGGATAAGTTTTGTCTAAAACCATGTGCCAAAATCATGGGCCACTAAACCATGGTTAAGGTCTAAACCGTGGTTTTCTAACCATGGTTAGTGGTTTTCTGGGGCCTATAAATAGACCCCTCTACCCATTCATTCTCTACGACTTCCACTACCACCACCACCCCAAGGGCTAGGGTCGAGAGGTCGGGAGGAGGAGTGGGAGGCGAGGGAGGAGCGTTAGCGAAGCGCTGCCGGGAGAACGAGGAGGAGAAATGTATGATCCTCTCTTAGTTGCTTCGTAAGCTAGACTTTCAATTCATACTCTTGTTCTTCCAAGTTTTGTTTTTGATTCATATTTCTTTCCGATTCGTTTTCCTGTTGTGGTTCGAGGAGAAATCTGTGTAACACCCTACTTACGTGCGGGCGGCTATGCACGTCAGTGACCCTGTGATTCGTCACACGTTCATTCATCTAAGACGCGTGGTGTCTACCGATTCTCCATCGTTTATATTCTTCGTATTATGCTTTTATAGTTATTTTGATGGAGAAATCTGTGCAATACCCTACTTAGGTGCGGGCGGCTATGCACGTCAGTGACCATCTGATTCGTCACACGTTCACTCACCTAAGATGTGTGGTGTCTACCGGTTCTTCATCTCTTGTTGAGTATATTCTTTCAGTTTTGTTGTTATTTTCCTCTCGATTGATTTTATAGAGGAGACTCTTTTCGTTTTTATTTTGAAATATGTCCCGATATAAGGGAAAACTCTGCCAAAATTTTCCGAGAAATATGTCCCGATATAAGGGGAAACTCTGCCGAAATTTTCCGAGAAATATGTCCCAATATAAGGAGAAACTCTGCCGAAATTTTCCGAGAAATATGTCCCGATATAAGGAAAACTCTGCCGAAATTTTAAGAGAAAATATATTCTTAACGTTCTTCGTGTTCTTCGTGTTCTTCATTCGTTCTTCGCATTCTTAACATGTTCTTAGCGTTTTGATACGAAAAATGAAATTCGATCTTTTCAGGAGCCTTAAAATAGCCTTTCTAAAAATGAAACTCGATAAAGCCTTGCATACACGAGAGAGAGCTCGATTAGGTAACAAAATCCTTCCTTTTGCTATTGGGTTTTCATACGAAATTATTGAAATTCTTGATTTTGTGTTCTTTGCTACGAAGAACCCTAATTTTGGTTATTTTGAAAAAGTCTGAAGAATTGCTTTGTGATTCCCACTAAAATAAGATTTACGCATCAAATTGATGCGTTGGCTCTGAAAGTTAGGGTTTGGGAGTTAAAATAGGCATGAATAGGAGTATACATATGGTTATGAATAATATATATGTGAGTCGATACTAAGTATTGCGGATTATGCAAATCAAAGACATAACGAAAGAATTACATCATGTGAATTGGTGTGATTTGAGTTGGATCCTGAAAAGGATCATGTGTCACATTAAGGATGACTGGGAGTAGAACTACATGTCGGGCATGCAACCTGTAGGTTTGTCGGAAGGAACCCGTATTGACGTTTCCCTACCTAGGTGGTACACGGTTGTCCTGTTATGATAAGTGCGCACGAAATGAATGTTTTGCAACGCGTGGTACTGATGAATCTACGTTTCATCATCTTTATTCTATCATTTTGGCCTTAAAAACCCTAGTAAATGCGTGTAAATAGAGCTAATTCAGGCATTTTAGCATTCATGCATATGTGTGTAAATATTGTATAAAATGTGGTTTTTAAAGCCAAAATTATAGAATAAAGAAAAGAAAAGAAAAAGAATAAAATATTGTAAATATTTTATGACCCGAAACCCCAAGACCGGGTCGAGGCAGTTTGCCCTCGACCCGCGAGTCTTCTGGGTTGCTTTGCAGGTCCAACAAAGGCCATCTGAGGCCTTTCGACGTTCAGACCAGGAGCCTTACCTCCGCCACCCTCGCCGGAGCTCTCCTGAGCTCGGCTGGGCCATCGGAGGGCATCAGTAGCTGCGCACCGCCACGCCGGAGCTTCTCCGATCCTCAGGCGCAGCAGAGGAGGCTGGGAGCGCTTCCACAAGGGCCGGCGAGTTTCGCCGGCCGCCTATTCTTCCTCGTCCTCCAGTTGCCGTCAGATCAGCCTCATCGCTCCAGATTCTATCCTAGCCGTCCGTTCTTGGAGCCGCAGATAGCGTCCGATCAGAGGAGATCTGATCCCAGCCGTTAGATCGACACGTGGCTCGGCCGTTACCGTTGGATCAGCCC
This sequence comes from Ottelia alismoides, assembly GCA_037367405.1. Lineage (NCBI taxonomy): Eukaryota > Viridiplantae > Streptophyta > Magnoliopsida > Alismatales > Hydrocharitaceae > Ottelia > Ottelia alismoides. The sequence continues at coordinate 718,475 of JAZKJV010011099.1, forward strand.
GCGGACACCAGCGCTGGAGTGCCACCTGCCCTCGACCGCTCGATCAGCCACGTGGCAGCCATCCATCCCTTCCGCATAATAAAGGGTAATTTATCCTTAGGCCCTGTCTTTATTTTTATTTAGTTTTAGTCCTGTAAATATTAAAGTCAGTTGTTTAGTTTTAGGGCTATTTGCATATTGGACCCTGTGCTTTACTTTATTTGCATTTATACCCCTGCAAGTTGTGGACATGTGCATCGACACGTGATATTTTGGTTTATTTGCAGTAGAGACCCCTGTAGTTCTGGATGTTATTGAATGAATGAAAACTTTTATCTATTTGCATTTATACCCCTGTGCGTGGTTTATTTGAGCATGTGCGATATATTTTGGGTGTTTTGCAGATAGGCCCCTGGACTTTTGGTACCTGTTACCAATAAGTCCTCGGGACTTATTTTTCTTACATTTGGGTCCCTGAGTGCCCCAGGCACGCGCGTGGTGCGTGTTTTGCTGGGTATTTTGCACCAGACCCCCCAGAACTTTGGGTATTTGCACTTCGGTCCATGTGCACAGTGCCCCTTCTTTATTTTTGATTAAAATAGCAAAACACCTTCAAATCCAACAAAATTGGATACATGGCTCCTGCCATGGTGTAAAATTTTCGTGGATTTTTTAGGACATTTTTGATTTAGTTTGGTATTTTTAAAAATTCAAAAACCTTTAATTTTGTTACTGCCTAACTTGAAAAATCACAAAAAAATATTAAAACTCCACTAAATTCTATAAAAATTATCCACTATTTGTCTTACTTAGTTTGATTTTCTAGCCAATTTTGGCTATTTTTCATTACTGAAAATCACTAAAAACTTAAAAACACTCAAAACCTATAAAAATTCCAGTAAATAAATTAAAAATCCAAAAACAATAAAATTGGTGCCTAAATTTTCCTCATTTTGTCTTCTTTGTAGGAAAAATTACCTTCAGGCCATTTTGGAGCTCTTAGATATTTTATCTAGGGCTTTTTGGCTCGGCTGGACAGTACCATCTCTTTTAGCTACTTTTTGATTTTTAGAAAATTAGATAAACATCAGAAAATTCTCAAAAATTCACCAAAAACATAAAAAATATAAAACACATAAAAATATTTTTGTTTGAATTTTTGATTGAATTTTAGTGCTTTAAATAATTTGTTAAAGTGTGCTTTTCTTTGTTTTTCTTAATTTCTTAATCACTTGAAAATCCAAAAAAAAAATATAAAATAAATTAAAAACCATTAAAAATATTTTCTTCCTTTATTTTATTTCCTTTTACTACTTCGTTAGGCCGAGAGGCCATCCCGTGCTCCTTGTGTTCGACCCTGGTCGCTATACCAGGTTAATCCAATAGCAGGACCGCTATTCGTGTTTTGATCGATTTTATATATTCTGAGTGGTTCATTTTTCTTGATTGACATAGCCAGGTGACTTAGGTCGCAACGACCATCTAGACACCTTTGCCATGGTCATTTGGCTGGTCATCATAGCCCATGTGTGCAAAAGGAAAAATTGCATTGGGCCCCTCTGGATCTTGGTATTTGCAAATACGTCCCTTTAGGGACCTATTAATGATTATCTTTCATTTCTCATACATTTTTATTACATTTATGCCCTTGCACTGTTTTTAGCATAACTTGAGCATATTAATTCCAATTTGAGTAATTTTGATTTCATTTTAGTGCTCTCTTTATTATCTTTCTAATGGCATATTTAATTTAATGATTAGATACTGAATGGATTACGATGAATTTTAATGTTATATAGTATCTCTTGCTCGATAAATCTTTGCCATTCATAGATTCATACTCTTGATTTTTATGCTCAATTTGACTCTGAAATGAAGTTACAATTTGTGCTCATATTCTTTAGGGCATATTTGTAGTTAATATTTTGCATACATATTCTCTGCATTTATTCATGTATTATGTTCAAGCATCATTTTATAATTGCATTGAAAAATCCAACAAAAATTACATGCATCATTATTTGCATTATTTTATCTGCATTTTAGTGTGAATCAACATGAAGACCTAAAACATTGGACATAATCACTCATCAATTAGTCAACAATATTTGATAAATAGACGAAGAGGCACGTGTCCCTGTGTTCGACCTTGGTAGACTTGCCAAGTAAAAATATTCCACAACATTCAAAGATTGTGTTTTTTGTTGAACCAAATTTGCCTCCTATAATACGACAATTCTACATTATTAAAGAGGTAAATTTGATGTTCATCATGAGGTTGACCACACAAGGGGGGGGGGGTCGCAGCTAATGGCTTCGCGAATGCGATTTCTAATCTTGAGGATAGCAGTCCAGGTTCGAGAGTCAGATCTAGTAAGTTGGGCATCCCAGAATGAGCAACTATGGAGGTATTTCTGATGCATGAAGGTAGCCCATATTGAAGAGCTCTAAGATAGGATCCTCCATGCCCAAGAAGCGACCATGGCATCCCTGAGGGTAGCCAGGGACCTAAGTCCAAGCCCTCTTCTGCTTTTGGAAGGCAAACCGTGGTCCATGCGATATCGTGTCGCACATTCCCCCGAAGGAATCCCATGCAAATCATTTCAATCCGGCGAGCAGTGCATGATAGTATAAGAGTGCCAACAATCCAATAAAGACTGATACTTGGGACCATAGACTTCAGAAGTTCCAGGCGCCCGGTGAGGGTGAGGGCCTTTGCCTTCAAGCCATCCAGCAGGCTGGCGGTGGGGCAATTATTTGAATGTTTGCTAAATAGGAATTATAGAATAACACCTATAATGCTCCGGGGGATGTATCATTCCAAGCTATACTTGGCATTCAGGTATCCACTGGGAAATGAACTTCCCTAAAATAACATATATTGGAAGGGATCAGAAACGACAACAAGTGATTGAGGTCAGAGGCGAAATGAAGCTAAGCACTGCATAAGGATCCTCCAGGAAAAATAGGGACGTCTCCTACATTATCCATAATATGTGGAAGTATCAACATAATTTCATAGAAGCACTCTGTTTGAATGCTACATAAAGAACAAAAGCCGGATGACTGAATGGGAATATCTAGGATGTAGAATGTCATGGTATATACCCCTTCCTCTGTATTAAATTCATGAAGAGTTTTGTACTTAAAAAAATCTTGCATATGATATTAGGAGAATTTCCTTAATAGATCAAAAAGATAATTGGGGAATCATGCTAACCTTTAATCAATTATGGATTAAAAATAAATTAACTTAATGTTGTTAATCTTCGATAATTTTTCTTTAGGAGCATCAAAGATCCAATGAGGATAGGATCCTATATAAAAGGGAAGTCACCCTATAATGCTCCGTCTTCACCAAGCATATAGAAACTACTCCAAACTTGACAATCAATAAAGATTGTCAACGTGTCAACACAATTCTCATTTTACTTGGTATAAGTTGCTTGGATTCGATTACAACATATATATGCATTGTCACGTGACATTAAAATGTTTTGACCTTCATCAATTGGATTTTTCTTAATGAGAATACAATTATATAAAGTAATCTCCAATTATGCGTGCTCCTCCATAAAAGATTGAATTTTCATTTACTACTACACATGAGCATGCTTTAATCTATAGAATCTTTTCCTCAACCTGCAAATATGGCTTTCTTTTCCTTTAACCACAAATCAAGTTGTGCTATTTATGCCATTTAATGAAGGAAGGCAATCTTCATATTTATCTGGCAATATTCAGGTCTTCACTGGCCAAAATGAGAATAACTTATATGGATGACATCTTCGTCATGGATGAAATACTTTACCCTTCTTATAGATTAAGCATGCCGCAATGAGCCTAGCTTTGTATTTTAAACTTACAGAGAGTTTTCACCATACTTCACTCTAAGAATCCACTTATTTTTTAAAACTCTTTTCCCATATACAGTTTTACAAGTTCAAAGTATTGCTGTCAAGAAAGACTGTATTTCATCTTGCACGACAACAATCTATTTATTTGTTGGCACATCCTGCATAGCTTCTTCATGATATTCTTGCCCACAACTATTAATTAAAAGAATAAAACTGTTTACAAGGTATCTTGTAGAAAGATGCCTCTTCGCCAAAGATCTATGGGGCGGACCTACATTAAAGAAAGAGTATCCGTATTGGTTGCTAGTAAGAGTATCTACCATGCCAATTTCTTAAGATCGGAAGCATCCACATTGATGTACTACGTAACTGCTTATGGTGGATGGTGCGAACGAATAGGCTATGTCTCAACTTCTCATGAGCTTCTTCTGTACAAGATCATATAGCCTATGGTCAAACCTAACTTGTCATAGATCTATTTGGACATGCACAAAACCTCTACAACCAAAATGAAGTAAGTGCTTAAAGAATCATATTTCCATACCATTTATTAGGAATATCTCCATCTAAAGCAATGTGTAGAGATAGGTTGATCACATGTGTTGTAAAGACTTCTCTTCAAATTACCAGGTATATTTTCCTAAATTTGTACACACATAATTCTCTCCATGAGGGTTATGTTAATCCTCTTTGAAGCATCATTCAATTGAGGAGTTTTTGGTGGAATCTTTTATGTTCAATATCAAGAGACCTGTAATACATGTCAAAGGGCCTCGTACACTCTCCATTGTGGATGCATATGCACTTTCAGTTTCCTTTATGTTATCCTCTTTATTAGTGCATGAAAGTCATTCAACACACCTGGGACTTGATCCCTCTCCTTTGAGGTATAGGCATCTGGAAAAAATCGTCAATAATGGTGATAGAATAAAATGAACCACCAAGAGAGGCTCGATTTTATTTGGACAATTATCACTTGATCTGTGTTGAATTCTAACACATCTACCGTTAAATCTGTTTCTCAATTCAATCCTAAGTTAGGAAAACAAAGAGATTCAAAAAAGATGACGCAAACAAGAAATCAATAATGTATGCTTAAGAAGAAGACTCACATTAATTCCTTGCGATCTCTATGTGGGATCTATACATGATTAATAAAATTTAGTCTATATGCAATGCAAAGAGATACCATTCATAAACAAGTAATTCTGTTAGTGAGTGAAGAACAAATTTATTTGTGCTAGATAGAATACGGTCTAAGTGTGTCTCTTTATGAAGTGAATGTGCTCCTAATATTATGATCGCAAGCATAACCTTGGAAAAGCTATAACAACCGCATTGCACCTAATATTAATGTCACAACTACAAAAACAACCACAAGGCCCCAACTATCCAGCTCGAAACGAAACAAACCTAAAGTCTAGTATACACATGAGTCCCTAATAGAAATTGATGTAAAAAGCATTTATTACAAATTAATTACAAAAAATAAGAATAAATGCTGAAATAAAAACCTAAGACTCCCTTTCACGACATAACAAAAAATTCTCCCCGGCTCTCCTCAGTAGGCTCGATCCATAAAGTTGCATCTGCCTCTGATCGCTTCGAGTTGCCCAATTTTCGAGACAACTCCAAGTACATCGGGTCCCTCGTGTAAGAAGAATACAATGTGTCATAGAGAATATACAAAAATATAAATGAATAAAATAAATCAATGTTGAAACAGAGATATTAATAACATAAACTCATGGATCCGACTACTTAAGGGGCGGAAAATCCTAACACTAAGTTGTCGAGAAAATTTACTCTAAGTCGTACATGCTCGACAACAATACCATTTAAAACACAAAATTTACAACTTTTAATTATATGGATTCAAGTTGTTATAGCAGGTGATAAGAGCATGTAATAAAAAATCACACAAATAATTACAGTCAAATCAAGCAATGTATTATTTGGCCAATTTTTATTTTTTACTTGGGCAAGTTCAAGATCAATAATAGGAGTCGATATGTATGCTCAGAAACCAATTTTCATACAACTAATGAGTCAATTTTTAGGTAAGATTTTTTATTTTTTATGCAAGAATAAAATGAACATGCAAATGCAACTAACTTCAATTGAACTCGGTTTCTTAAGGAAAATAAAGCAACTTTAACCTATTTAGTTTTAATATAAATTGAATCCATATTAGTTGATTGCTAATTTTCCTATAAATCTTATTTTATAATGAAGGCAAAACACATTTTGATGATTTTTTAAGGTTTAATAAGTATGCATGAAAAATAAACCAAATTAAGGGGTATTTTCCCTAATTTTCAATAAAATGATGTCCAAAATTTGAAACTTGGTATATATATGCAAATATGCAAAATAAACTTACTTTATTTTTTTAGAATGTTTTGACAAGGTATCGATTTTATTGAATTTTTAAATGCTTGCATAGTGATAGTTTTAATTAAAATTAAACATCAATATTATTGCAAACTAAAATTTTTTATTAAATGGAGAATCATGAGCACTTTGAATTTTTGTAAAATATTAAATATGAAATCAATCAAAAACCAATTACCATAATGATTCTACAATTTATTTTAGGCAAACAACACATGCAAATGCGATGACCTTTGAAGGCAAGGTTGAGTTTATACATCTTAGAAGCAAATTTCAACAAACTATATTATTTTTCACTCATTGATTTTAAATAAATCAACTATTTATCAGAGAAATATAAACTAAAATCAAATACCGGAAAAATAATTGCTAAACATTAGGGATGTAAACAGTTATTGATATATCTGTATCCGATCCGTCACCGTATCCGTTTTATATATATTTTGGACATCTATATCCGTATCTGTTTTAAAATGGATACGGACATGGATATCATTTTGATATCTGCAAACATCTGTATCTGTATCCGTATATCCGTTTTCGTATATAAATATAGTCATAGATTTATTTTTAACTCTATACAACATAATTCTATACCTTCTTTTACCATATTTGTATACTTGTTATGATACGAACACATTTAGTAAATTTATATCATGTGTTTTCCATCCAATTCGCATATATTTAAGTCGATTCTGTAGAGTATTTCTAACATTATTCGTATGCGATCAGTATCTATTTTACATCCGTGTCCATTTTTTAAGGATATGGTAATATATTTTTAATATCCATCAATATCCGTATATGCATCTGTATTCGTATTCAAAACATATAAGGATACGGTAATACCTATATTCATATCCGTTTGTTTACATCCTATTAAATATGGTGATATTTTTTATTTTTAAAATAATAAAAATATAGTCTATATATATGGTCAGTCATGGAGGCTTTCTGTAATTTCAAAATCAGGAAGAAGACAAGAAATGTGCTTAAGGATATTTTTGAAAATAGAACATACTTGTGAGACATTCCTGCATGTTCTCCGGGTACGCCAGCTCTCTACTGTATGTATATATATATATAGAGAGAGAGAGAGAGAGCATTCCTTTAATTAATGGATGTTTGAGGGGATCGCTTGCAATTCTTTCAAGGCACGTGAGTCGCATACATGATCCAATGGCACATCCAACGATAATGGAAATTTGATCGAACAATGTGTGTATGGATGAGCATGGGTCAGGCCGGGCCTGGATCCTTTGATGAGCATGGACTGGGCTCTGAAGTGCTCAGGTCCAAGTCTATTTAAAAACTTCGGGCCTTGGATTGGGCCTAGGCTCGTAAAATTTTCTTTGGTTTGGCCTAAGCTAAGGCCCGACCCAATTCCTACAGGTCGGGCTTGGCTGGGTCGGCCCATCTCCATCTATTATAGATTATTAACTTTGAGTTTTTGTTTAAAGTCAATCTCAATTCAAGTTAGACGAGCTAAAATTGTTTAAAACATATGCCATAATAATTGTGAAATAACTAAAACTCAATTCTACCGGAGATGATTTCTCATTTTATACAAGTGCACTCAATGTTAGATACCATAAACGTCCATCATTACAGAAATTGAAAGAGTGAACCATTACACAGTTAACAACAACATGTGCACCAGGCACGCCATGTTAAAAAAATGGGCATAATATCCATATTGGGTAAGGGTTCAATAATAGAAAATATTCCGATGGAAAAAAATAAACACTAACAAATTCAAGAATAACCAGCAAAATCTAAACCGTAGACTACTTAGGGAAAATTAATTTCGAATTGAAATACTATGATCATCAACTCATATGTCTCACACCAGACTTTCTTGATTTATAAACATTATATGAAGTCAGGATACATGAACAGAGTGTGCATGAAATAGGTGAGAGTTTCCAGACATGTAGGATATGGGAAGGGTTCAAGTCATCTTTGGGTCGGGTTGGGTTGGGCCGAGCCAAGCCCGAGCTCGGCCCAAAAAAATTTTGGGCCTAAATGTTGGGCCCAAGCCCGACCCAATGTTCATTTGGGCTTGGGCCAGGCTGGGCCAGACTTTTTGGGCTGGGCCGGGCCAGGCCAGCCCAATGCTCATCCGTAGACGTGTGTGGTTCCATGTGATAAAGGATGGTTTTGATGGCTTTTGAGATCGATCCAACGATGTTGGAGTCAAGATGCTTCAATGATCCTAGTGTAAATTACAAAATATGTCCTCAAATACGAGGCTGGTATTAAATAAGGTCCCCGAAAATAAAATGTATCATAATAGGTCTTCAAATATGTGACATGTATCAAATAAGGTTCTCAAAAGTGAAACGTAATAAATCCCCAAATATGGAATTAGTATCAAATAAGGTTCCAAATATTTCCATTCTTGATATCTACTCATATTTGGGATCTTTTTTGATACCAGCTCCATATCAACCCCATATTTGAAGACCTATTATGATATGTTTTGTTTTTGGGACCTTTTCTGATACACACCCCACAGTTGGAGACGTATTTTGACACATTTCATTTTCTACCCGCCTCATATTTGAGGATGTCTATTATGTAATTTACTCACGATCCTCTAAATTAGGGATCTTCATCGACGACGCATGTAGGTCAGGGTTGGTGAATATCTCCTCGGCTCATTCCTTCTTAGGTTGCAGTGAGATCGTGCGGTGGTTGTTCTCCAATGATATGTCAAATCACAGGCGAAGATACTTTGACTCCGGCGAAGGTTTGGTGCTCGTGTTCAATGATTAGTCGTGTGTCGGTTGAGGCCACCATCCGACTATCTTCACTGAGCTCTGCATGCAGAGGACGGTTGCAGACCTATAAATAATGCAAACGAAACCACGGGTGAAATTTAAGCTAAATTTGGATGATATGTAGAACGATGATCTAAGATTCAATCTATGATCGTAAAAAAAAAAGACAAAATAAAAAATTACGACACCTCTGTTATATTCGAACCCTTTGGAGAGGGGGCGTTAGGACTTTGCGAAGTTCGTAGAGATGGATAGGGGATGGGCTGGAGAAGAAGAGTTTGTTATGAGAATGGCTTCGATTGACGAGAAAGATGGGCTCCATAGGGCAACAAAGGAGGGGGGACATGGAGTTGATCAGATGTGACTGGAATGGGACATGGTCAACTACGTTGGCCTAGTATGCACAATTACATATATTAGTACATAATAGTTATCAAATGATGTTATTTATAAAGAATACATAAAAGATAAAATGTAGTATATTTATTTCTCTTTGATATAGTATACCATCCATCCATATATATATATATATATATATAGACAATCTATTTTAATACAATAATAAGATAAAACAGCCCAATCATAGATATGGTATACATATAAAATATAGATTTATTTTTAGCTCCCCATTTCTGTATATGAATATGTAATTTTTTAATTGAGGATACATCATGATTCGTCATTTTTTATTTTTTTTGAAAAATACTTTCATGGATTTTCATAAATATATCATTCTAATATGTCATTCAAATTTCGTCAGAAACAGAGACTCCTACACCCTCCATCCAGAATAGGTAAAATACAACAAATCTGTGATCGTTAAAAAATGACTGTCTGGATGAAGGCCGTAGGAGTCTCTGTTTCTGACGAAATTTGAATGACATATTAGAGGAATATATTTATGAAAAATCCATGAAGGTATTTTTCAAAAAAAATAAAAAAGTGACGAAAATACCCCTGATGTAGCTAAGCTTAGCTACATCATGTTGTAGCTTCCCTTTCCTCTTTTTTATTCTATTCATTTAAGGCGTTATTTTATATATCCAAATATAATTTATTAGACTTTTATAGAATCGTATACATGTCTTAATAATTACATATCCTTGAGAGGCATTCTTGATCAATAGACGTGATATCGAATGTTCAGTGAAGCATCCATTTATTTATAACTAAGGAATCCATACACAATAAAAGCGGATTGATGCGGTGCAGATAATGTGGTACCGAAGAAAAAGATCCTCGATGGGATCCCATCAAAGCAGGCATATTTTTCATGCAGGCACATGTCAATCCTGCAGCTTTACTGTCGCGGTTGCTGTAGTGTTGATAGGATAAGGCGTAATATAGAGACGAAAGCAATACAGGCCCTTTCCTTGCAGTACAACCAAAGTCCAGCGAAAGGAAAACATCATGCGTCTGCCATCTGAGCAATTGGGCCCAACGCCCACCATCTCCATAAAACGAGGCCCACCAACAGCTGTCAAGGCCGCTTCAGGAACAATCAATCAATAAATAAATACGTCTGCTTGTGAGAAGCACGTGGTCATTCAATGGATATCACAATATAACTACAATGTTGGAACACCAACCAGGAACCGCTACCGGGTACAGATGTGTATGTGCAATCGACTACCATTACATAAACATATGAAGAATAATAATAAGATCACGATACACCACTGAAGCAGGAATAATCACTATGAAGAAGAACAAGTCTACGCTACAAGAATTTTGACTTATGGCAATGGATAATTGCAATATTTGTTGCAATATCTTCCAATTTTAAACGTATAACAATGAATATTATTCGTTGTAAAATTAACTTTTATTTTTGAGATTTTTACCCGGCAGAACCTATAAACTTTGTCAGTTACCTCCACGACCTTTGAAACAACCTAATTCCTCACTCGACCCCGTAAACTTGCCAACTCTTACCCTATGAACCCTGCGGGTAATCTGTTTCAAACCCGTGGGAGTTCTTGGGGTAATTTACATGGTCGATGGGGTAATTACGTTGTGTAAAAGGTCGTAGAGGTAATTTAAAAAGTTTATAAGGTTTGTCAGGTAAAAATCCCTTTATTTTTATAATAGCAATGATTGCCATATTTGTTGCTAATTTTTGCTACAAATAGTTGCTAAATTTGTCAACGATGAGAACAAAATGTCAATGCATAATCATTGCTATATGATTAGTGGTTAGAAATATAACAACAAATACAATAATCATTGTGAATTTAAAGAAGCGGGTAATGAATGATATTCATTGTTATATATTTAGTTTAGGATGACATGGCGATGAATGCTGAATCATTCGTTGTCTTGGGTCAATTTTGTTGTAGTGTAAACTGTTACCGTTCCTTCGCTATATCATTTTTCTTCTCTCCCTCCCTTTAATTTTCTCTTGTGGTATTTTCTCTGGTTGTGGTGTTGAGCCAATGTCTCAATTCACTCCTACCTATATAGCCAAATTACAAACCATAGTCTTATTTCCATGATGACTACACATAAAATACAATTGAATTGTTATTAGAATGTGGATTTTCAATCGTAACATGACTTAATATACAACGTTTTGCAATGTGAAATTTTAACTATGCTCATTTTTTGATAATAAAATTTTTATTGTCAAAAGAAAGAAACATTTTCCTACATTGTCATTAAACTTTACATGCAATAATTTTTCATTGCTAGAGTAGTTGTAATGAGCCTATCATTATCACAATTGTTAGCCTACCCTACTTTTGACGACGGATTTTTTAAGATGACTGAGTCATCAAAGGTTAGTTTTTATTGCTACAATTTTTAGATGTAATGTTACATATCGTTATTATAACATATTATTATGAGATATTAACAAATTTCCATGTTTAGTCCTTATATTACTTTTTTTGTTGATTGACTTGTACTATTTTTTCGGTATAGATGTGCTATACGATGTATATTAACTTAACTCAATTTATATTCAACTTATTTCGTAATTTATTTCAATATCAGTCGATGCATCCTTACTAACGTAATTCCAGTGCATCTATTTAAATAAAAGGATTTTTACCGGGCAGACCCTATAAACTTTGTCAATCACCTCCACGACCTTTGAAACAATCTAATTCCCCCCTCGACCCTGTAAACTTGTCAACTCTTACCCGATGAATCCTGTGGGTAATATGTTTAAGCTCGTGGAGGTTCTTGGGGTAATTTATATGGTCACTGGGTTATTTACGTTGTGCAAAAGGTTGTAGAGGTATTTTAAAACGTTTATAAGGTCTGTTGGATAAATCAGTCCATGCATCCACACTCTGTGTAGCCACGGATTTAACTCTAATTCATCAACATGAATGCTTATCTTCATCACAATAGTAAAACGTGAATCACTCTGAATATCTGTTTTTTTTGTACGACATGTATCATCCTTAAACTAGTGAAATCATTCAATAGAAACATAGTATTTATCCTTCGAAATTTATATCAATAATATCATATTAATTGCTGTATTGTCGAGGATGAATTACAAAATGACGGTGTTACCTTTGCATTCTCATGATTTTTCGTGCATGTCGAGAAAGGCTTCGATGTCATCTACAGTGACGAAGTAGTACCGAATACATTATTCATTGAGCATTTTTTATACTAGTTAAGGAGAAGGGTGAGATTGTGGGGATTGAAATCTTGATCACTTGAATGGGAGCTCGTTGCTCCTATCATCTGACTGCGAGGTTCTTCCTTGAGCATTTCAATGTATAAAAAGAAAGCAATGAGAAAATCCCAAAGTTCTTTTGATTAGGTGTAATACTCGAGTCCAAACCACTTGATTTCAAATTGGAATCTGACTCGACTTGGATTTGCGTGACTCGATAACAATACGATTAATATCGAGCGAGCTCGAATCGATCTGCAGATCGTGGACCGGCTCCTGTCCGGGGATGATTGACCAAAGTCGATTGCATTGTACCTTGTTTCGCTAAAAAGCCCGCGATGCGATCCGAGCAACGAAGGGGCACATAGACCATCACTAGCTCCATCTCTATGAACCGGAACTAATGGAATTGATCGTTCGCCGATCGAATGTTGTTTGACTGGTTTTAATTGTAAAATTTAATGAGGAAATTGGAACATGTATTCTATCGATTTCTGAACTCATCCAATGTTGGAAAAATATGGATATTTGGACTCATATTTATCGTCACTCCGAACGATCAAAACGGACCGTTACACATCCAAATCAGAGATCCAGGGTGGCAGTTACGAGGGTTTGAGTGTTTCATTAAGGGTGGAAATGAGAGTAAAAAAATAATTAACACACACATCGCAATCCCCTAGTGCCTACCCCATTGTGCGACTCCCCTCTCTCCATTCTTCACCGTCGCCCAGCCCCTTCCTCCTCCTCCCTCGCGTTTCGGGGAGTGCGGTGGTGGACTGACGATGACTCCGAGCGACGATAGCCAGCCGGTGGTGCTCTCCATCCTCCTCTCTAGCTTATGCCCTTCCCCCATTTTAGAGCACAAAGGTACCAAGCTAACCACCCATCTCTTGCTGCCATCCATATATTTCCACATATTTTTGGTCCCATATGGATGCTAAAATGAAGATTTAGATGATCTAGAGTGAGGGCTTGGTGGAGGGTTGATGCATAGCTTGATGGTTGCGATAATTCCTACCATATGTTCAAAAAATGTATCGAGAGGGGTTGCATGTTATTTTCTTGTGTTAAGACTTGGGGGAGGGTCCTATGAGTGCATATATGCGTGTAAAGTATGTGCATATGTGTATACACGTATGTGGGTGGGTGTGAGCATGTGGGCATGTGCATGTGTGTGCGTGTTAATATGTGTGCACATTTCTCCTAATGGTTAGGACAGTACGAGCGCAGTTAGGTTGGTTAAGGAAGGTTGGTACATTGATTGAGAGTTGGAGAGCTGATAGATGAGTACTCAAGTATGTTGTTATTAAATCCTCAATACACCTTATGTCTATGATGAAACAAGGAGAATTGTTATAGTTGCTTGCCTCTCACGATGTAATTCATCTCGACTCAAATTGCATTTCTATTTCCATCCTGATATATAGTTGGTTCTTGGATCTATGTAGAAGGTTGTTAGCTTGTGGATCTATAGTGACTGACACATGGGATGTGTGGTGGTCCCATAATATTTAATATTCGACCCTCGTCCAAAGTAAAAGTCACTCTTGTGGATAATTGGAGGAAAAGTAAGAGGCATCAATATGTGGGAGGATGGATAACCTAGGTGTGGACATCTCTACCCATGGATACACAAATAATCACACACACATACATACACACACATCTAGACATGTGAGACACCATGAGAATAATTAATAAATAGACACCCCCACCATTAAAAATATAATTGATGAGATTTAAATGTAAGAGACATATATTCATAAATGTATAATTCTAGTTGCCTACTATTCTAGCCTTAAAGGAATAATTTTAAAGAATCCATTTACACCCCTTGTGACTTACTATAAATGAAATGAACATATACATAAGCATATATGTAAGCCATGGAGAATGATAAGGACCCTGACACATGTATCAATGCTTATAAATATGCAAGTATTATCATTCTTAGCATTCCTACCCTGCCATGGTTAAATCAAAGATCAACATCGATGTCATACTACATTAGTGGATAACCAACTATATCATCATACCTTCCCTCTAAGAATAAGAGTACTCTACATTAGAAAGAAGAATAAACTTGGATCGATGATCATTTCAAAAGACGAGTAAGGACTTAAGATAGAAATTGTAACTAATTGACGTTAACTCGGATAATTGGTTTGATGAGAATCAAGGATGACAGACATTTTGCTGGTCGAGGTTTCCCTACAACCGACCACATGATGGTGCGATGACCCTCAGCTGGGCTGGAGTTAGGAAGTCCATATTGGGCAACGACCGTCTTGTACACGGGTCTAGGATCCCATTCTCTTTTCTTATTTTTGTCGTGAGCTTGTAGTTTTTTCCGCTTCTCTCGGATTCATGTGTCTTCACTTCTTGCTGGCCTCGAGTTTTCGTTAGGGATCCTAGGCATGAGGACCCTTGATTTTTCTTCGAGCTTCTTTTGTCATGTTCCTCTACCAGTTTGGGCATGAGTGGAGTTGACTCGGACCGGAGAGTCTCTCCCACCCGTCTCAAGGGTTATAGTTGGAGTTTGACCTAACTCCCTCATGGACCACCTTCCCACTGAAGGAGCTAGAATGATGAGTCTCTTAGAGGGGGATTCTTCACCGCTTTGAGTTTATTTACTATTTCACCATTAGGCTTTGGCGGGGGAAATATCATGACATGAAAATCATCATCAATCATCTACATCTCAATGAGATCCATCACTTCATCTTATAAATGAAATCAATGGAAGGACATGACTTATCTCTAGATCTATTACTCCTACATCGTCTCATAATTAACCAATGAATTTGCTAAGTGTTGGGCTTTCGTGTGTGATGAGTGAGAGAGTGTATTAGTGTGCTGGGTGGTTAGTATTGGTGTTAGAAACTGGACAAGCCTTACAGTCATGTGTTGATGGATAACCTTATTCTTATGCAAGTAGTATGATATCATTGTCCATCTACTTGCTTCTCTTATATTATATCCATGTAAATTCCCATTTAATTTTAATATGAAATGCTTGTGCACAATATTTTTTTGACGTCTCCTTGTCCCTAACATGGATGGTAGGGAAGGCGCCTCTAGTCGGGTAGCTTGGTTGGTGAGGTTCATAGCTTTTTGATAGACGGTGCAGAGACATATTTTTGACAGTGTACATGATAGTGTCTTTTACTGTTTTCTTTTTATTGTGCTTTCTCTCTCTTTTATTAGATTTTTGAGATACATGTATTCAACACTTAGTTCTCTTTTGATACATATTATGCTATATGAGACTTGATGTTTGTTTTGACCATTTTATTGGAAATGTTTATCTTAACGGATTGCATTTCTTCTTACGGTGACATGTGATTGTATGTGGTTTATTCCATTATTGTGAATGTCCTTCAACTCACGGAAATTTTCCCTACATTTTTGTATTTGATGCGAACTATCATGAATTAAATGATGCGAATGTTGTGTAAATTGGTAACCTAGATCCTGAGACGTCACAGTAGGTCCATCATCGGAAAAAGGACAGCATGGATATGGAAGTTCTAATGGGGTTGACGAGCGAAGTCTATAAAGAAGGTCAACGTGGATGGACCCAACAAAAGGCACCGTCAAGGAAGTTGTGTGACCAAGCAAAGTCAACACATTCAAGTTCGTCATAGTGTCCTTCTGCTTGGCCAACGTTGTAAAATTCATTTACATCTACTCGTCAGAACTGACGATTCGAGTGGATCTTTGTTTGTGGAAATCTTGAGTTCATATGTTAAAGTTATGGTTATGTAAAGTCATCGATAGCTTTTTTATGCTAAACGAGTGTGGCTTATACATGTATTTGAGTGAAATGAACTCGTCTCATTCCCATAAACTCGTCTGAGCTCAACCCTCTTGTATTAACTCTGTCGAGCGTCCCTAAAGAGTTACCGGAGTGATCAATGAAATGATAAAAATATAGCATGATATGGATGCATGATGACCGAGGTTTCATATTTCGCGAAATTTCGGTTTCGACAAGGAAACAAATTAATCTCGAACGAAATGGCGATATGAAAGCAGTTTCCAGTCATTTCTTCACAAATGGTGATCGATATGGGCGAAATGTTGTCGAAATTTCGATGAAATATCATATCGATAAGGTATTGATACAATATTCAAAACCGATATTTAAACCCTTGTTCACGACACACACTCTTTCATGTCGTGTTTTGATCCTTTCATCTGCACGATGCATTTATAGCTACTTCTTGGAGATAACTAATGAATATGAATATGACCGGTAAATAACATATTTCTTGAATGATGCATGTATCCAAGGACGGATTTAAGGGGGGGCAAGGAGGGGCAAGTGCCCCCCCTTAAATTTTGGGATTATATAATATATGTTTATGTATTTTTTTCCTATGGATTTTTAAGGTAAAAATAATCATAATATTTCAAAATTTTAATGCCTCATTTGCTTTTTTGAGGGTAAAACTTGTACATGCCCCATAATTTCTTTTGAAAAAGTTTTATAATTTTTACCAATAGATAATATGTCTCTTAAAATAAAATTCCTACCAAAAAATAATATATTTTAACTCAAATCAACCTATATTGGATAATTTCTTCAATCGATCAACTTATAATAGATCACTACCCTAATCTTATCCGTTATCCATTTTTCTAGAATCGAACTATATAATGAATCGATCTTTCATTCAATCTCATTATCATTTATACAGATACGTGGTCTAATTCGCAATTTAAAAAATATTTTTTTTAAAAAAATCATTTATTGTCAAGTCTCATATATTATTCATTGGTCCTATTTAGTATCAAGTAAAGTGGTCAATTGCACATATATTCTTGTTATTGATAAAAAAGTATAGAATTAGTATTTTATATTTTTGATTTGATATAGATTCGAAACAAGTGTATCTTATATTGCAACTAATCAAAATCCATATATTGAATTTAAAATAATTAAAATACTTGAATATAACTTACTTTAAAAAATATATAAATATCATTCAAAAAAAATCCTGACATTGTGGAACATATATGATACCAAACTATGTAAAATTGAATAAAAAGATATAGTTGATTAAAAAATAAGTTCAAAATTTACTATTGATATACAATGAATAAGTTCAAAATTGATGACAAATATACGCGAAAACTATAAATATAATTTGTCCATAACAATTATTGTTATATAATGAATACGATTGTACTGTAATTGATAGACATAATTTTTTAAGTTCTCGTGCCCCCTCTTCAGAAATGTCCTGGCTCCGTCCCTGCATGTATCTTACATGGTTGTGGACAAGTCTTAGATATGAAATGCAATGCAGACAAGCAATTCTTTGACTAGAAAAATACGAAGGTTCCATGCCACAGGAGTAAGTAAATAATTATAAACGTAAAGTATATAAGTTGATTTTTATTTTAGAACTTACAATAAAAATAGTTTTTTCCCTAAATAAGTTATAAGAAATTATTTTTTATTGATATGAACACTATAAGATGATATGCGTAATGTTTCAGGATTAGGTACTTGACCATTATTGTGCAAAACTAACTCTGACAACTTGTTGGGTTTAGACTCAAAAGGGCACGTTAACAACCACCCAAATACTTAAATCCAAGTTGTTAAGTAGTAATCCCCGCCACTTTTAAATCACTCTCATATTTCACGAGTATTAGACATGGGATTATGTTGGGAGTTACGACCTCCCCTGATATTGCCCATCACTTATTCTCACTAATAGTGGCGGCTGCATGCTCATAGTAGTTTTTCCCTCTTATCTCTTTATAGTGGTGGCTCCACATTTTGGGTACCCCTTTCCATTATTAGAGTAAACCCATTCTGATACCATTTTGATAGTCTCATCCTTAGGATCCCTGGCCATTATCGAGAAAAAATGATCATGACAATTTATTGTGCTCAGGTCCATATGGATCTATTGACAACCACCCACTTAATACTACTCTCACACTTCGTGACTATTAAGTGTCAACTATGTTGGGTTGTACAACAATTATAAGACCCAAAAAATAGTCTTACATCTAAAACTTACTAAGTTTGAGAACATGCTATAAGAGTATGTGGATACTAGTCGATAACTCGAGTTTAGGTATTTTGGGTGGTTGTCGAGATTTTTAGTTGGATCTGAGCATAATAAGTTGTCAAAGTCAACTTTCTTTAATAACCGTACATGGATATAAGCCCGTAATATTAGAAATGATCATAGAGGGTCCCCTCTGATAGCAGAAAGGACTACTCGAGAGATTAAACTATCCCTACGAAAAGACAGGAGGAAAAAGCTATCAGGAACATGTCCACATGACCTCACACCCTTAGTATACAAATATAGATTGGCATACAACACTTAGACCGATGCATGTCCTACACTATATATATTAACTATTGTTAATATACAGGTATATCAAGGTGTGTACTAGTATACTGTTGTTATATAATGAATAAAAATAAATTAAAGATTATGCCTCTAATCTACAAATAATGACAGAGAAATAATGGTCAAGTTACTTCTGTTGAGTCAAACTTGAAAAAGTAATGTAAACCATAAATGAAATTGCATATACTCAATTATACAAGAATTTCGCATCCATCAATCATTTGGCTATACCGTCGGAGAAGGTGCGTCCTTTATACTCGTATTAGGTCGTTATTTGTCTCTCAAAATGGACTTAATCACGTACTATTCATATAATTTCAATGGAAAATATGTAGTGATTGTTTTTCGATAATAAAATCATGCGTAACGGATGGTCATTGCATCAACAGATCACATGGGAATAACTAAATATGTAGACATTTCTAACATTACCCTTTTTTTAGCCGTGTACTTCCAAAATATGTTGTAATGGAGTATAAAAGGATTGAATACAGTGGTATAAAAGAATTAAAATCTTGAGGTGGTTATATGCTCAACAGTATACTCAGATTTCATACACAGAATCCTAAAAGATACAATTACAATTAATTTAAAAGGACTTTATCTTGAAATTACATTGAAGATGAATCCATGAATCCGATAATACACAATACGATTTCCAAAATCACGTACACCATATCCAGAATTGAGGATCATCAAGAGAGGCTTTATATGCTATTATTTACGAGTTGCTTAACAAGATATCCAGTAGCCTCAATTCCCAATCAAACGGGCCATTGCTTATTACTGAGTTGTTCAAGGATGCTTCATTTTGTATGACGATTATGACATGAATAATCTCAATTAAAATCCATTACATTTGTAGCATTGACAATAATAAAACAGAAGTTGTTTATTCCGCAAACATTCCTATGGTTCGACACATACATTTTAAGATTGTATTTTGTGCAAACTAAGTAAATACTTAGCACATCTATTGATGGAAGACATATGTCAGTTCATCATATAGCGTTCCTAAGGGATCGACACATACCTCAAGTCCGACGGATTGTATCTACTAGTCACCGCTACGTCTTCTCCTTGCACTCGAGCCACTGTTCTCCTCCCCTGAATCGACACTAGCGTTCCCTACGGCGAGAACAATCTCCCGGTGAGATCTCTTTCTCTCTCTCTCTATCTTCATCTCCCTCTCTTCTCTCATCTCTCTCTCTCTCTCTCTTTAAAAGATGTCAAGAGCAAGTGACGTGAGGTGAGAGGAGTTGTTGGTTTTTATTGGATTTTTTTTGCCTTCAAAGGGCAATCAATGGGCCATTACTACCCATTAAATTTTGAATCAAATCAATATTAGTAAATGTGGAGAGAATATAGAAACTTTGCTGGGGACAAAATCCTGCCGTTACAATCTACCACCATTAAAAAAATTTCATTCTCAAAATTTCTTAGCAAAGGGACATATCGAAAAGCTGCAGATGCTTCTTCCGCATTTCACTCTCCAGCTCTTAGGTTGCCTCCTCCTTAAGGTGATGCTGTCAGAGGACCTTGACCATCGGAACTCTACGTTAATGAAGCTGATGGTCTCTACGATCTACTATGTGAACATGTTTTCTCCTCAAAAGTGAGACTAGGTTAAATATCGAGGACCTCATACTCAATCACGTGTGAGGGATCAGAAGTGTACTTCCTCTGCGTAGACACATGAAATACATCATGTAACTTCGAGTATTGAGTTGATAATGCAATACGATACACCACCTCTCCGATTCATTCTAGAATCTCAAAAGATCTTATGTATCTAGGAGTAAGTTTCCCTTTCTTGCTGAATCGCAATGCACCCTTAATTGGGAAAATCTTTAGAAAGACGTGGTCTCCAACTGCGAAACTCAACTCCCTTCTATGACGATATGCATAAGACTTCTGCCTACTTTGGGCTGTCAACAATCTATTCATGATTAGCTCAACACCTTACTTATTGATCTGGATTAGCTCCAGTCCTGAAATATGCTTCTCACCAACCTATTAGAGAAACATTATCACTATTTACTCCAAGTGAAAAGTTGGATAGTTACTCTCTTATGATCTTAGTTGGCGTGATGTATAATCAATACCTTTTCATAAAGTGTACCTACTTTCTTTGTCAGATATATCAATGTGAACTACAAAACTCTATTGTATAATAGTAAACTCCATGTCTGGGTCATGGTCAACTTGTACTCCTTTTTTTTTGAAAATTTCAATCATGATCCTACAAAATGTACAAAACTTTGCATCATTTCTAATGAGGCTTGTCATCATTCTAGTAATGCATGAGAAAGTTCTACATGAATCACCAATATACCTTGTCACCCTAGAAATTCATGAATCTCTAAAATATTTCTCAACAGACTCCAAGGTAATATAATTTTCATCTTAATTCATCATCTTCAATGTCATCGATCATTATATAAGACAATACTAAGGAATATGATTTTCTCCAACCCAATGTCACATTTATAGCACTTTACATAGAGCTAATGATAACAAAAGGTTATAAATACAACATTGAGATGTACTTGGTATTTCTCCAGGTCACTAAAATATATAGCATTGTCATCCACAATTATGATCATAATTTTATCATGATCTTCTCGGAAAAACTCTATTGATAAATTATGTAAAAGCTATAAGAGTACTTGTGAGATCAAAATGCCTGATAAAATATTTCACTATGGCTAATGCTTAGTTTGGAAGCTATTTCTAGAATGTCCCTTTTTTCTTCCACTTATATGATAACTCAGAAATATATTTATTTTAGAAAAGTTCTTTTCTCTCCATAACCAATGAACAAATCATTTATCATACAATTTAGGTATCAATCTCTCAAAATTACCTTATTCATAGTTAAATAACCAATGCAGATACTGTGTGACCTAACTTTCCTTATTCACAGAGTGAAAAATATTCCATGTGGAAAAACATCAAGTCACAGAGTCCCTTATCCAATGGTTATTGCGATCGATTCTTTTTAAACTCAATAGGTGTCATTCAATAAGGACTTTTCAAAGTTAATGCAGTCTGTGTGATAACAACAGTGGAGAGTCCTCATGATGTAATATAATGATAATCCGGAAAGGCATCCAAAAGAAAACTGAAACATTGAAAGCTGCATGATGTAACCAAGATGATTATATACTAGGAGCTAATTGAGTATGTAGTGTAGTAATTAATTAATAGTTCACTAGCTTCTCATTTGCTCTTATCATATTCTCATTCTTCTCCAACTCCATAACCTCATCACATACTCTTTGATCATTTTATTACCACGTCTAAGGTAAAATCACTTCAATCAATGGAGAATATTTCCTAAAAGTAGATTATGTTATGTTCAGTCGGTTAATCTTTTGCTCTAACTTTTAGATAAAATGTCCCAACCATTCTTCTCCTTATGGTAGTATGTAATTTCAAAAGTCATCTCCATTGAATGCATCGATCCAATGCTTAACTTTTCCATACCATGTCTACCCTATAGGATGAATTTTTTGTTGAGAATAAAGACCTTCAATATAAATCCACCAAAGCTTTGTGCATGATACTTTCATTGCCGAGTCATAATTGTCAACAACTCTAGTAATTATTGACATGTGTCCTTAGCGATCTCATTATTTAATGATGACTCGTGCTCTCGGATCACCTTAATTCCAAAATGATAGATCCTCTTTTAGAAATCAAAGGGTCAAGTAGTTGCATGTAATATGTATGTTTGACTCTATTCATGTCAGCCTTAGGTCACTATCTATTGTGGATATCCTATGCCCAGAGGAACTCTAGCTCTGATACCATTTGTAATTTCCCGGGCTTAGGTCCCTGGTCTATTATCAAGGAAAACTGGCCCTAACAACTTGTTGGGTACGAGCCCAAATGGATCCGCTGACAACCACCCAAAATGCTTAAGCCCAAGTTGTCAAGTAGTAATCCCCAAGACTTATAAGCCACCCTCACACTTTGTGAGTTTTAGATGTGGGACTATCACTGGGAATAGGTGATGGGCCATGTCGCAACGAGGACGATGCGAATATAAGTGGGGGAGGTTGTAACACCCATACCCCAAAGATAGTCCCACATCTAAAACTCACAAAGTATGAGGGTGGCTTATAAGTGATGTGGATTACTACTTGACAACTTAGGCTTAAGCATTTTGGGTGGTTATCAACGGATCCATTTGGCCCGTACCCAACAAGTTGTTAGGACCAGTTTTCCTCGATAACGGACCGAAGACCTAAGCTCGGGACGTTACAGAAATACTCTTATTTCTACGATAAAATTTTGCATTGACGAAATAAGAGAGGAACCATTAGACCCTCTAACAAATTAACATGGACATTGGACAATAAAAGAAGCATCACATTCTTACGTAAGTTCAAATATTTGGTATTGTAAATTAATTAGTCTTTATTTTAGATCATGAAAGCAACATTAAATTTTTTATAGGCTACAATGATTGAGATGCATGCTAAGGCACATGCTGAAGGGAGGCGTGTCACTCATGTTGAGATAGCAAATATTGTTCTTTGAAATGAAGGTCATTCCGATGCTCTTAATGGTATGGAGCATGGTTGTGTACCAACAAGGAGAGGAAGACGTACATCTATAACCATATCAGAGTATGATTTTGAGGAATTAAAAAATAAAATTCGAGCAGAGATTCGTGCAGAATTAGAACCAGAAATTGAAAAGAAGGTTGTTGCAGAGATACGTGCGTATTTTCGTAATTATCCTCTATCATCTTCACCACCGTCAATGCCTTCTGAAATACCTTTTTATGGTATTGTTCTTCATAGTTGCTTTCTTGCAATGCATTATTCACCCATTTTTAATCTCTTACTTTTTTAACAGATGTTTCTCGATTGCGTACAAATTTTAATAATTCTCAAGATGGTGTTGATCCATATGCAGAGACTCAAGAAGATTAATGGAGATTTTGGAACTTCCTTGTTCTAGATTTTGAACTTTCATGTGTCTTTTTTATTAGAAAATGCTTATCTTTTTAATATGCAAGGACTTATTTTGAATATCTCTTATGATGAGAATAATTTCTTATAAATCATATTATCACTATGTTCATGTATGCCGGTTTGTGAAGGAATTAAACAGAAAGAATGTTGAGTATGCGTATGGTTTCTAAGTAAGGATAAATAAATGAACATAGGTAGAATATAAAATCTAAATCCAATAAACATTTGTGATGTACTTCAATTTTCAAGGATGATGTTTTAATGTCACAAAGAAAGTCATTCAGAGAGCTACTTCGACGTTCAAATGTTGCTCATCGAGAGCAAAGATGCTGTTTAAATATCGCACCCCTAGAGAGCTATGTCAACATTCAAATGTTGCCCATGGAGAGTTATGCTGACGTTTAAATGTCACCCTTGGTTAGCTAGGTCGATGTTCAAAGGTCGCTAATTATTGTGCAAGGTCAACATATGAACGTTGGTAAACACCTTAACGGCTCAAGTGCCGACGTTCAAACGTCGTCCTAGATTTACATCTATCATGACGTTTCACGTAGGCGTCGAGTATTTCAAGGACGACGAGACAATGTCGACACATCCGGACCGACATAAGTAAACGTCGTTCTAACCAATGTTGACGTTTGAAATGACCAAACACGACGTTTGTGAACGTCGAGTTATGACCAGAATGTACTAGTGGCATTTGAGTGAAGAACTCGTCTCATTTCCACAAACTCATCTGAGCTCATCCTTCTTGTATTAACACAAGAGTTACCGGAGTGATCAATGAAATGACAAAAATATAGCACGATTTGGATGCATCATGATACACACTCTTTCATTTCGTGTTTTTATCCTTTCATTTGCATGATGCATTTATAGCTACTTCTTGGAGATAACTAATGAATATGGATATGACCGGTAAATAACATATTTCTTGAATGATGCATGTATCTTACATGGTCGTGGACAAGTCTTAGATACGAAATGCAACGCAGACAAGCAATTCTTTGTCTAGAAGAATACGAAGGTTCCATGCCACTGGGTAACTAAACAACTATACACATAAAGTATATAAGTTGACTTATTTTAGAACTCACAATAAAAATATTTTTTCCCAAATAAGTTATAAGAAATTATATTTTATTTATATAGATACTATAAGATAATATGTGTAATGTTTCGAGACTAGGTCCCCGGCTATTATTGTGCAAAACTAACCCCAATAACTTGTCGGTTTGGACTCAAAACAACACGTTGACAACCATCCAGAATACTTAAATTCAAGTTGTCAAGTAGTAGTCCAAACTACTTATAAACCACTCTCACATTTCACGAGTATTAGACATGGGACTATGTTGGGAGTTACAACCTCCTCCGATATTGCCCATCACTTATTCTCACTAATAGTGGCGGCTGCATGCTCATGGTAGTTTGTTCCTCTTATCTCTTTGTAGTGGTGGCTCCGCATTATCGGTATCTCTTTCCACTACTAGTGAGAATCCGTTCTGATATCATTTTTATCGTCATGCTTAGGATCCCAGTCCATTATCGAGAAAAAATGACCATGACAACTTGTTATGCTTAAGTCCAGATGGATCTATTGACAACCGCTTACTTAATACTACTCTCACACTTCTTGACTATTAAGTGTCAACTATGTTGGGTTGTACAACAATTATAAGACCCCAAAACATAGTCATACATCTAAAACTTACAAAGTTTGAGAGCGTGCTATAAGAGTAAGGGGATACTAATTGATAACTCGAGTTTAAGTATTTTCGGTGGTTGTCGACATGTGTAGTTGGATCCGAGCACAACAACTTGTCAAAGTCGGTTTTTATAACAGTACATGGATATAAGCCCGCGATATTATAAATGATCATAATGGGTTCCCTTTGATAGAATAAATGACTGCTCAAGATGGAACCATCCCTATGAAGAGATATGGGGAAAAAACTACCAGGAACATGTCCACATGACCTCACACCCTTTAGTATACAAATATAGATTGGCATACTACACCTAGACTCCTACACTTTATATATGAACTATTGTTAATATACATGTATATCAAGGTGTGTACTAGTATATTGTTGTTATATGATGAATAAATTAAAGATTATGCATTTAATCTACAAATAACTACAGAGAAATAATGGTCAAGTTACTTTCTATTGAGTCAAACTCGAAAAAGTGATATAAAATATAAATGTAATTGCATATACTCAGTTATACAAGAATTTCGCATCCATCAATCATTTGACTATACCATCGGAGAAGGTGTGTCATTTATAGTCATATTAGGTCGTCATTTATCTCTTAACTTAATCACATACTATTCATATAATTTCAATCGTTCAATTTTACGTCTAGGACAAGGGAATTCCATCAGCCCATGTTCGTTTGGAGAATAAACACTGGAATAAGGGGTTAATTCCCAACCGGCGTGGTTCCAAGAGTATGACTATTCTCATCCACATCGTATTATTTTACCTTATTCCATCCATATTCCCATCTTTATTCTATGTTATCTATCCTTATTCTATTTTATTCTCCTTATTCATATCCTTCCAGCCGAACAGAGAATGGATATTTATTCTCCTTATTCTCCATCCTTATTCCTGCTTATTCATGACCGAATGCTCCCTCGGTGTACAAAATTGAATGGCAATTCTTATTAGTTATTATTTGTATGTGCGAGCGTCATGTATTATCCATAGTACACCTATCTTAGTCCAATCAGGTGTATTGATTAGTGTTTGAACATATTTATGCCAATTCATCAAAGTGACCATAGTTTTCAATATAACTAGATTGATTCATCAAATATGTCATCCAATTGAATGTAATTTATTGAAATCCCATTTCATTTTTTCTCAATTCAATTTTATTAAGACCAAATACAGTTTATTCAACCTAATTGAACTCGTTTCAATTCTTTTGCATCGAACTTGGCTTGGGTTGGATTAGCTTAGCTAGATTTTGTTATGATGGTATGCCAGAGATATTATAGCATGTCAGTAGGAAGATGAGAATATCATCGGATACCATATTAGGGATGCTGTGATTTTCCCCAAGTATTTTACAGCTCTAAATCAAATTGTCTTTTGCTAGGTTTTGGAGCATCCCTTCTAACAAATTAATAGTATTTATGAAGTGTAAGGGTGAGAGTGGGTCACCTTTCCTGACACCACATAGGGGTTTGAGGAAGCCTGATATCGCGTTAAAATTTAGGGCCCGTTCGGTTGGGGGGGGTTACCCTCAATTTGGGTGGGTTACCCCCCAAACTCCACATTCCTAACCCACTAATGGGGTCCACTCCCTTTCCATAAAAAAATATATATTATACCATCATATCATCTAAAAATCGTAAAATACTCAACTTCTACTCACTATTCCAAACTTCAATACAATCACATTTAACAACTATCCACTTTTTCAAATTTCAATACAATCATACCATAATAACTACCAACTTTTTCAAATTTCAATACAATCACATCACACAAATCCTCTCAATCCTTAACCCACCAACCAAACACACAAACACAAAAATGGATTACCTCCCACGGATAGCCTACGAACCAAACACACCCTTAAGGAGGTCGCAGTGCTCTTGAAAAATGTTATAACCCAATCGATGAATTTAAGGGGACACACACTTAGGGTGTGTTCGGCTATCAGGTTAACCCACCTCCGGGGTGGGTTAACTATCCAAACCCATGTTTTCTCCCTCCTCGTGGGCCCCACTTTATTCCCTTTTTAAAAAATTAAAAAAATAAATTTTACATCATCAATCCTATCAAAAAATACTATATTATACCATCATCTCATCTAAAAAATATAAACTACTCCACTTCTACTCACTTTTTCAAACTCCAATACAATCACATCACAATAACTACTCACTTTTTCAAACTCCAATACAATCATATCATAATAAACCCACTTCTAACCCACCCCCAGTTTAACCCTCTATCCAAACACCAAAACCCAAAAATGGGTTACCTGCAACCAGTTTAACCCACCTAAACCCACTATCCAAACACCCCCTTAAGGATAGGATCTTCAGCATAATACTCCACTTGAGAGAATCAAAAGTCTTCTTTAGATCTATTTAATGACCACATCCTTAAACTTACTTTGATGCTATTGGGTATGACCTCGGAAATAACTGCACCTCTGCCTTCAGGAAGGTACATCATGAGGGAGGGATTAGTTTAGAGAGCTTCGAGCCTATCAATTAGCGATGATTTTTGATATAAGTCTCGAGGGTAGGTTTATGCATGGAAGGAAATATCGACGATATATCGCCGATATATCAATATCGATATGGGATCGATATGGGCACCGATATGACGATATATTTTGATTTTCAGGTATTTTCTTCACAAAGGCTCACCGATATGGGCGATATTTCGACGATATATCGTCGAAATATCGTATCGATACGACACCGAAACGATATCGATATCGATACGGCCTTCCATGGGTTTATGACACTGATATGTCAATAGTTGCTAACGTTCTTGATCTCCTTTCTTGTACATGAGGGTAATGATTGAGTTATTAGCGAATTGAATATCACCATGTTTGAAGCCGTTTGAAAATAGATAGTTGACCATATTCATTAAGATAAATTTTTACGATGGGCCACTACTTTTTGAAAATAGGAAATACATCCATCAAAGCCCGACGCTTTCAAGGATTTGAAGTTTTGGATCACAACATAAACAATCTGCATCGAAATAGGTGCATTGAGGTCTCGAGGTCTGAGATTTGACCCACAATGTAGGGTTCGGTAGGGTGTTAAAAAATAATCGGGTCAATGGCCGACCTGACTTGTTCATTTTGACCTTAAACTCATGGATATCCATTTGAAAATGATGGGTCGGGTACTCGCAATGTCATGACCCGTGCCTCATATAAAAAATCTGCGGGTATCCGCGGGTACCCAGTTGGAGTTTCCACTATCAATTGATTCACAAAAAAGCAAATGGCTAGATACAAACACCAGTATAGATGTTACATTATTCTTAACTATTTTAAAAATATAGAATTGGATGTGGATAAAAATATCGGTAAATATGGAAAACATATTGATGAATCATTAAAAATGAATACCGACAAGAAATGAATACAAATTAGATAGAAAAAATAATAGAATCAAAATTGTATAGATAAAATTAAATTTATATGTATGGGAGGACTCATATATGTATCCATTTTGAAATCGATATATATATATATATATATATATGTCAAAATTTGAATTAACATATATGATAACCGGTCGAATACGATCCAAATCGACATGCATACATCCTAGTATCCAACCGTGATGATAATGAATAGAACTGAGTACAAATTGTATCGCACACGCACTCGCATATGCGCATGCACGCACGCACCCACCCACACGCGCATCTGTGCCCATGTCCATGCAAAAGAACATGCCCACGTGCATGCGCATGCGCCCACGCACACGCGCACACACATAAGAGCGCGCACACACATCGCGATAACTAATTGCGATTATAATTAATTTAATCATTTATAAAATGGAAATATATACTTATATATTGTTTGGCATGTTGTTCTCAGATTATATATATATATATATACATCCCGTTTATCCATATTTGATTCATTATGATGATGAAACCTACATGAATGTGTCATTATTGGATCTGTATTCGATAGTATTCTTTCCAATTGCATATATTCCTTCCAATTGCATGTATTTTCATTATTCATGTGGAGGGTAGCAAGGCTATCTTGAAGAGGAAGAATGCTGTTGTTCCTACTTCTTCGTGCAGAAGCCATAGTTTGCAGGAATTTGATATTACAGACCCCTTTAAGAAGCCATCTCACCTTTGCTAGTTGATGAAGACGAAGAAATTCATCTTCGATGATGCATTCTAGTTCCTTGTGGAGGCGATCAATTCCGGAAGAGACATATATGGTTACAGGGTTGGGCAGGGTTGGCCCAACCCTAGTTACTATTCACAAGGGTACTTCCTCCTCACAGATTACTATTCACCCATCCCAACTCAGCCCAACCCAACCCTGCCCAACCCAGTAACCAAACAGGCCCATAATGTGTGGGAGGGCCATCGGCGAGGGTTTACTCAATGTCACGGACTTTTGATATAAGTTTCTTGGAAAAAACTGCAAATGGAGAAATATGTTTGTGTTTCCAAGCAATGACATCGAATTTCGGTCGTTTAGATTTAAGATGCCACTTACTGACAGGATTAAACCCAGTGATAGGCTTAGAACATGACAAGTCAGAAAGGCTTGAGAAAGATGGTTTCTGAACCAGAAACGCTCCATCTTAAAGGATGGTCTCACTGGTTGGAGTGAGGAGAGATGTTTGCAACAACACGTTTGTGATCATAATAGGTTTTGGTAGGGTTTGGGTTTTAGCCAAGGGTGATATATCTAACATAAAACAGGAAGATGAGAATACGATCCAAAACAGCCCATATGCTTTGTGATATATCAGGGGTGAAAGCATAGTCCAGATCTTTAGGGTCGAAGAGATCCGATAAATGGCATCGCTTTGCAAATTTGCAGGAGAAGAAGGATGATGGGCGCTTCAGGAGGATTCGATCGGGTAACGAACAATATTAAAGTCAACAACAGAAATAAGATGATTTAATCTTTGGTTGGGCTGGAAGAAAACACGCATGTGTTGATTTGACTGGTGTGTCTCCGTTAGTTGGTCTGATAAAAAGTGATTTTTACTGCGGGTTACACTGCACAGAATGCCACCTCAGCTAAAGTGGCTAAACATGAGAAGGTTTGTATTGACAATCAACATGTTTTCATCCCTTCCGGGTTTGATACCTTTGGGTTCTTGGCGACTGAAGATGTAGAGCTCCTTAAGAGGGTCCAGAAAATTATGCATAGCAATGTTATGGCTCCCAGATCTATGGATATTGTGTTTCGAAGAATTGTATTTGTCATCCAAAAGGGATTGGCGGCGCAGCTTGTTGCCCGTCTTCCAACATTCTCTATGTAAAATGATATAATATGATTTTACGTCATTTAATTAAAGTCATAATAGGAAATACGCCTTCCCCTTGCCAAAAAAAAAAAAGATCTCGGATATCACGAATGGCTCTTAGCTTATCCAGGATTCTCTGTCCGAAGAGTGGGGAGGTACGATGTTTATGAACAAATGTTGTTATTGCTTAGAATATGGAGTATGTTAATAATGTTGAAGTGATTGTGAGATTTATGCATTGGAAAGTTATATGATCCCAATCGGATAAAATACACTGGGATTTACCTGAGGGGTTAAAATGCCAACATATATAAAATCTAACGAAGGAAAACAACTATTATGGTTTATCTCTCTTACACTATTTTCCTGAAAGACGAATAGATTTAGTTTGAACTTATCATATGTGTTT
Source organism: Ottelia alismoides (assembly GCA_037367405.1). Lineage (NCBI taxonomy): Eukaryota > Viridiplantae > Streptophyta > Magnoliopsida > Alismatales > Hydrocharitaceae > Ottelia > Ottelia alismoides. The sequence goes on from JAZKJV010011099.1 coordinate 749,917, forward strand.
TTGTTTCTTGCTACTTTCCAAGGATCACCCAATCCCCTGATATTCCAAGATAGCAGATTCATGTCCATGTCAAGGGGAGTAAGGGATGAGCTGGGATGTGTTGGGTAGGACCCTTGATGTCTGGATCTTACAGAATATGTTAAGGTTTAAATCGACAATGCCTTTGTACTCCACACCTACTCGATGAGGTAATTTCTATGAGTAGAATCATCGAATGGCAATAGCATGTTCAGTATCATCTTTCGAGAATTTTTAAGGGTGTTCAGGTTGATATACAGGAACTGGATCCGCTGCAATACTGCAGAGGCCGGCTGTAAAAGCTGGACCCTGTAAGCCGCTCGATCTTCATCGGGCGGATCACAGAGCTCCAGCTTTTACAGCTGGCCTCGCAGTACTGCAGAGGATCCGCGCTTTGATATACAAGGGGGGTTATTGAGAGGATGGTGGCAAACATGAGTAGTTGGAGAGAATAAAGTATCTTCACAGCAAAACATGACATCTTTATCATTGGTATCTGATGTAGGGAGCTCGATGTCCTTCTCTACAGTGATGGAAGTGGGAGCAAATTTAGTTTGGGGAGTGGTCTAACCTTTCGTGTGATAATTTCGTGTTCAAATCCTTCTGCATCTATTCTTCTTCCATTCTCTTCCCTATTTTTCGTGATATCATTCACGTTCCAAAATCAAATATTAGAGCTAATAACATCGTACAACCTTGATATCTCATCGATTCAAGCGAGAAGTGGTTGACACAACATCAAAGACAGCTCCGAACCCGATCGAGTCGGCGTGTCTGGATCACCCATATTATGCGCCATCGATCCAGCTAGTTCATCCACCTGGTGAGTTCACCCAGAATTAAAGACCTTCGATTCTCAAGAAAACAAACATGGGAGAAATCCAGTTAATTAGTGTTGCGAATCGCGGAAGCGAACACGCACAAACTCGATCAAACAAGCAAGAACGCAAACACACGAATTTACAAGGTTCACCCGTAACTGGGCTACGTCCTTGGGCGGTGACGATCGGTTTCACTATGTGGAGAAAGGAATGAATACAGAGGATACTTTAAAACCCTAACCCTAAGGAGTTTATATAGCACTCCCATACAAACGGATCCCTAAAAATAGAAGGATCCAAATACCCGAATACAAATAGAACCGCTCCATAAAATTTTCGCCGGGGGCGCTGCCCCCACACCCCCGCAGGGGGGGGGGGGGGCACCTGCGCCCGGTCAGCGAGACCCCCGTCTTGTTGGGGTATGGTACGGCAGGGGGATGCATATGCAGTTCTTCAACCTGGGTCAGATGGTTAGGATTCAAGGCATATCAATAATCTCCACCTTGAATTGAATCCTCTGAGAAGCTTCGCTGAGCTTCGCCGTGCCGCCACCAGCCCCTCCCTGGGGCTACTCCCTACTGTCAACATTGAGCAAGTCCAAACAATGTTTGAACTTACTCCCAGGAACGGCCTTCGTGAACATATCAGCTGGATTATATGTTGTACCAACCTTCTTCACCTTGATCCTCTTCTCAGAACGAATGAAGTGATATCTGACATCTATGTGCTTGGTTCTCTCATGATGAACATGATCCTTGGCTAAGCATATTGCACTAAGACTGTCACAATATACTATAGCCTGATTTTGTTGCAGACCGAGGTCTCCAAGTAAGCCCTTTAGCCAAATGCCTTCCTTTGCAACCTCTGTCAATGCCATGTATTCTGCCTCTGTAGTAGACAAAGTAACCGATGGCTGTAAGGTATCCTTCCAACTGATGACCGAATTCCCTAAAGTGAAGAAGTAGCCTGTCATCGATATCCTCCCATCAATATCTGCTGCATAGTCTGAATCTGAATATCCAACAACCAAGCACTCTGAATCACTCCTATAAATGAGGCCAATGTCTGTTGTTCCTTTCAGATAGCGGAAAATCCGCTTGACTGCCTGCCAATGCTCCTTTCCTGGGTTACCCATGAATCTACTAACAACGCTCACAGCATGAGCGATGTCAGGTCTTGTGCATACCATGGCATACATAAGACTCCCAACTGCACTGGCATAGGGAACACGTGACATGTATTTCTTATCAGCATTTGACTGTGGTGCAAAAGAAACTAAGAGATGAATATTTGAAGCGGATGGAGTACTTAGAGGCTTGGCTGTAGACATCCTAAATCTCAGTAGAACTTTCTCAATGTAGTTCTTCCGAGATAAGAAAAGTTTCCCTTCTGCACGATCTCTAATGATCTCCATCCCTAAAATCTTCTTCGCTGCACCAAGATCCTTCATGTCAAATTCTGAACTAAGGAGCTTCTTCAGATCATCTATGGTACTCCTCTGTTTGGCAGCAATCAGCATATCATCGACGTACAGTAACAGATAGATGAAGGATCCATCCTCCACCTTGTTGTGGTAAACACAACAGTCGTATAGGCTCCTGTTGAACCCATGATCAGTCATGAAACTATCAAACTTCTTGTACCACTGCCTGGGAGACTGCTTAAGCCCATACAAAGACTTCTTCAATCTACATACATGATCTTCCTTGCCCTGAGATAGGAATCCCTCTGGTTGGCTCATAAGAATGTCTTCTTCGAGTTCACCATGTAAGAAGGCTGTCGTCACATCTAACTGCTCCAGCTCCAAGTCTTGATGTGCTACAAGAGCTAGTAGCACCCTGATGGATGTATGTCTTACAACAGGAGAAAATATCTCGTTGTAATCCACACCTTCCTTCTGACTGTAACCCTTCGCAACTAGGCGTGCTTTGTATCTGATGCCTTCACTGTCTGAAATTCCTGTCTTTTTCTTGAAGACCCATTTGCATCCAACGATCTTCCTCCGCTTTGGCAATTTGACAAGTTCCCATGGCTCCCCCCTAGACCCCCCACATGCTCGCTGACCGGGCAGCGAGACCCCCGTCTTGTTGGGGTATGGTACGACAGGGGGATGCATATGCAGTTCTTCAACCTGGGTCAGATGGTTAGGATTCAAGGCATATCAACAATTAGTCTTAGGTAATTAAGACGAAGCCAACAGGCAGCTGGCGGTTGAGAACGCCCGTAAAAACGGCAACACAGGATTTAGCAAGTAGGGTCCGGACCATCTGCTGTAAGTGAATTGCAGCAGAGTCTGCTGCAATGAACAGATGAAAGCCACGTGTCTTGCAAAAATCCAATGGCTGCCCCACTCCCGTCCCAACTCCTCTCCTCACTCGAATCCCTACCCCTCCTGTCCCCGACCCTCTCCCCCGACCTCAAGCCCTCTCGTCGCCTCGCAACCACCGTCTTGTCGCCTCGCCACCACATCACCACCCTCCTGTCGCCTCGCCGCCACCCTCTCCCCCGAACCCGAGCCCCCTCTCATCCCCGACCCTCTCCCCCGACCTCAAACCCTCTCGTCGCCTCGCCGCCACCCTCTCCCCCGACCCCGAGCCCCCTCTCGTCCCCAATCCTCTCCCCCGACCTCAAGCCCTCTCGCCCCCGCCGGTCGCTGCCAGATGTGCCCTCTCTGTTCGCCCGATATCTCTACTGTTTTAGATTTGAGGTGCATTTTGTATGAATATGTGTTGTGTATGTGGAATAGTGAAATGTTCTGCCTTTTTGTGATTGTTTTGCCAGCCAAATATCGATTACTTGTCTTGGTTGTTGCAAGAATCATTTATGGAAGATTGCAAAATGTGTGATGGGAATGGATGGGTCGCATGCTCTCTAGTTGTTCTTGTTATTTTCTGGCACATTGTTAATATGATTTGGCAGCTTTGACTGTATATTGATCTCAGTGTCGTATTGTTGTTCTTATGATGCTATTAGTAATGCAACATAAACAAAACTTTTATTTTAATGATCGACATCTTGTCATCTTATTGAATGAATCATGCTCTCTTAAATTTTGTCAGAATGGTTTTTCTGAGTAAATTAAGATATGTGCAGTCTATTGGAGATTTACATGCCACTATGATGGCTATTGTAGGAAGGTATGCCATAGAATTTATGAAGAATAGAAGAAACAAAAAATACATCAAATATACAAAATTTATCGCATATATGCAATAATAAAAGTATCTATACAAAAAACTTTATCCAACATACAAAAGCATGAAATTTCATACAAAATCCCCTCTTCTCCACCATATAAATACAAGATGAAAGATTCATACCAATTCTGACTCAGATATCATGCAAAAGGCATATCTCTGTAAAATTTGAGAGTTATTTGGGAGATTTCATGTAGATATTTGAGAGATTTTTTGTATGATTTATCTTATGTAAAATTTGGTAGGAATATAAGGATTTTTGTATAATAGCGTGTATTTTTTGTAGGACCTCGTTCTGTATTGCATATTTTGGGAGAACTTTGTATGCTCCATCTTATGTATGTATCGATTAGCTTTTTGTAAGAATATGAAGATTTTTGTATAATCGAGTAATTTATAGTATGATTTCATTCTATGTTGCATATTTGAGAGAAGTTTTGTATAATCCTTCTTGTGTATGCACACAAACTTTTGTGGGATTACGAGGATTTTTGTATTATAGATTGTATTTTTGTATTTTCTTCTCTGTTGCATATTTGAGAGAAATTTTGTGTACTCCATCTTTTTTATGCACAAGTAATTTTTTGTAGGAATACGAGGATTTTTGTAGAATAGCGTGCATTTTTGTAGGATTTCGTTCTATGCTGCATATTTGAGAGAACTTTCGTATGTTCCATTTTACATAAGGGCATGAGTAACTTTATGTAGGCATAAGAAGATTTTGTATAATTGTGTAATTTTTGGTATGATTTCGTTCTCTGTTGCATGTATAATTGCACAGAGTAGCTTTCTGTAGGAATAAGAATGAGCATATCAAAACTCTCTCGTACATGCAACATACAAGCCATTCATATCGAAACTTCCTCCATTAAGATGTACAATTCTAGGACTGGGCATCACGGGGATAAGAAAGCATAACTTAGGTTGGATGGGCAAAGCGGTATATGGTTGAAGTCATGGCAATTTACTATACAATACGTTGAGCACCTTGCCCGTCGGAAGAAGATGTCATTCAAGCAAATGGACATGCCAACGTTCAGAGAGAAGATTATATGCAAAATATACGACGAAGGAAAGAAACAAAAATCTTAGAACATTATATGCGGTTTTTTTAATAGCTACATTACATTGTATTAGTCCAAAAACACTGATCTTTAAACACTGATCTATATTCCTCATTATGCAGTTGAAGTACCACTAGAACATAATTCCAAGAACAGTGATCTATAAACACAAAAAATCAAAAACTTGAAGAAAACACAAGCAATAAATCGGAACCAACACAGTCGTATCCTGAAGGTGAGATGGCCACGAACACGAAAGAAAGTTCAAAAACACACGCGGATATACAAAAAGTTCCTTTATCCTACGAAGTGCATTTTGAGAAGAAACATACTAGAGCCATCTATATTCTACAACAGAGGGCGCCTCCATACCAAAACACACGCGGATATACAAAAACTCCCTTTATCCTACGAAGTGCGTTTTGAGAAGAAATACTAGAGCCCTCTACTATTATATAACATAGGGTGCTAACATACCAAAACACACACAGATATACAAAAAAAGACACTTTATCCTACGAAGTGCATTTTGTGAAGAAACCTACTAGAGCCCTCTACTATTATACAACAGAGGACACTTCCATACCAAAAGACACACATATATACAAAAACTCCCTTTATCCTACGAAGTGTATTTTGAGGAGAAGCATACTAGAGCCCTCTACTGTTATACAATAGATGTCACTTCCATACCAAAACATACGCGGATATACAAAAACTTCCTTTATCCTACGAAGTGCGTTTTGAGAAAAAAATACTAGAGCCCTCTACTATTATACAACATAGGGCGCCAACATACTAAAACACACACAGATATACAAAAAAGACCCTTTATCCTACGAAGTGCGTTTTGTGAAGAAACCTACTAGAGCCCTCTAATGTTATACAACAAAGGACACTTCCATATCAAAACACGCACAGATATACAAAAACTCCCTTTATCCTACGAAGTGCATTTTGAGGAGAAGTATACTAGAGCCCTCTACTATTATACAACAGAGGGCACTTCCATCCCAAAACACACACAGATATACAAAAACTCCCTTTATCATACGAAGTGTGTTTTGAGAAGAAACGTATTAGAGCGCTCTACTATTATACAATATATGGCACTTCCATACCAAAATACGCATAGATATACAAAAAGCCCCTTTATCCTGCGAAGTGCGTTTTGAGGAGAAGCGTACTAGAGCCCTCTACTATTATACAACAGAGTGCACTTCCATACCAAAACACACACATATATACAAAAACTCCATTTATCTTACGAAGTTTTGAGAGAACGTATTAGAGCCCTCTACTATTATACAACAGATGGCACTTCCATACCAAAACACGCACAAATATACAAAAAGTTCCTTTATCCTACGAAGTGCATTTTGAGGAGAAGCGTACTAGAGCCCTCTACTATTATACAACAGAGGGCACTTCCATACCAAAACACGCACATATATACAACCATTTTGTATCATCATGTTGCTTTACCAAATGAATTAATATTTATGTATTTTTATGTGATCATGTTACAACTTCATCTCCTCGAGCTCATCATGGAATTAAGAGCACCATATGTTATTTTTCAAGCTCATCATGAATTATGTCTGATATATATATATATATATATAATGCGATCTAACCATACAAACTAGTAACACATGAACAATTCTAAAACTTTACAACCAGCTTGACCAATATTGCTCAGGATTTAAATCGCCTCCTCTTGCACCAAACGGACGACTACTTGAGTTCTAGCAGGCTTCATTATACAAAAGGCGCCTTGAGAATAAACATACAAGAACCATCTCCAATGTGCAACAGAGCAGATCCTCATACCAAAACATCCTTCATTATACAAAAACCCACATTTTCCTACAAAAGACGCCTTAAGAATAAATATACAAGAATCATCTCCAATATGCAATAGACCATATTCTCATACCAAAACATCCTTCAGTACACAAAAATCCACGTTTTTCTACAAAAGGCACCTTGAGAATAAACATACAAGAAGTATCTCCAATATGCAACAGAGAAGATTGACATGCCAAAATATCCTTCAGTATACAAAAACCCATGTTTTTCTACAAAAGGCGCCTTGAGAATAAACATACAAGAACCATCTCCAATATGCAACAGAGCAGATTCCCATACCAAAACATCCTACATTATACAAAAACCCATATTTTCCTACAAAAGGCTCCTTGAGAACAAATATACAAGAAGCATATCCAATATGCAACAGAGCAGATTGTCATACTAAAACATGCTTCAGTATATAAAAACCAATGTTTTCCTACAAAAGGCACCTTGAGAATAAAGATACAAGATGCATCTTCAATATGCAATAGAACAGAATACCAAGATGTTTCTCCAATGTGGACAACAAAAAATTTCACTTCCAAGAAGGTCTAATACAGACTCTCTCAAGTATTCATATACCAAACCATCCTTCAGTATACAAAAATCTATGTTTTCCTACAAAAGGCACCTTGAGAATAAACATACAAGAAGTATCTCCAATATGCAGCAGAGAAGATTGACGTGCCAAAATATCCTTCAGTATACAAAAACCCATATTTTCCTACAAAATGCGCGTTGAGAATTAATATACAAGAACCATCTCCAATATGCAACAGAGCAGATTCCCATAACAAAATATCCTTCATTATACAAAACCCATATTTTCCTACAAAAGGCTCCTTGAGAACAAACATACAAGAAGCATATCCAATATGCAACATAGCAGATTGTCATACCAAAACATGCTTCAGTATACAAAAACCAACGTTTTCCTACAAAAGATGCCTTGAGAATAGAGATACAAGATGCATCTTTGATATGCAACACAACAGGATACCAAGATGTTCATCCAATATGGACAACAAAAAATTTCACTTCCAAGAAGGTCTAATACAAACTTTCTCAAGTATTCATATACATATTCACTCAGAAATAAAGTATAAAAAAGAAAAACTTTCACCTCCAACCAAGTCGGGGGAGGAGCGAGGCGTCGACCGTAAAGCGTTCAGGGCGAGGAGGCGACATCGGAGGACAATGCATCCGAGGAGAGGTGTTAGTACTCATGGGCTAGGGATACTCAGGACGTCAGAGTTGAGGCGTCGAGTGAGGGGGAAGGTGGCATCGGGATGAGGCATCGGGTGAGGAGGAAGGAGGCATACTATTACTCGTAGGGATGGACTCACTTGCGCACAAATATGAAGGAAGCATACTAGATACACAAGTTATCTCAAATATCTCCTCCAAGGTAGGAGATCCGACAGGACGACTTGGCCAAGATGCTAACGTCAAGGCGGTGATACCGGGGACACTGCGTCGTCACTCTCCCATCATACTCCTGTGAGTGAGTATGCACTGCAATGGAGGGGGTGGTACGATGAGGGGGATTCACGTCGAGGAGGATGCACCGCGGAGGGGGGAGGCATGGCCAAGTTGATGTGTGGCGGAGGCGGTAGGTGCGGCGAGGAGGATGCGTGGTAGAGTGAGGAGGCACGACAGGGAGGCACGACGAGGAGGATGTGCAGCAAATGGGAGAGGTGCGGAGAAGTGGGTGCATGACGGAGGGGAGAGGCATGGTGAGGATGATGCACGGCAATGGCGGTGGGCGTCGAGGGATTGGGATGAGGAGGGTTTGGGGAGGAAGGTGTCGGGAGAGAAGGGGGTTGGATGGGAGTGTTTTTCAAGCCGTTGGATCGTTTGCTGCTACGTGGCGTACATCCATGAGTTGCAGCAGAGTCTGCTGCAACTCACTTACGGCAGACGATCCTTCCTTGTAGTAAGTAACGTTCCCTCCTACCCGGTAACAATTTTATGACTCGACAATTTTCACATAAACCCCCACACTTTCACCAGAAGCTTCGAACTTCTCCCACGTAGACGTCGTGGATAAACTCATAAAAGCATAAAAGCAACATTCCCCGGATCCCGTAGGAGTTGTGGATACAAGCGAGGAAAAGGCAGGAGTCTAGACAGAAAAATTCCTCCAACCGTATCACGGGTTGTTATGGGTTCGTTTGGTTGCAGGGTTGGGTTGGGTTGGATTGGGCTGGGTGAATAGTAAACTGTGAAGAAAGGGTACCCCTGTGAATAGTACCTCAATCCAACCCAACTCTGTCCAACCATGCAACCAAACGAACCCTATGAGATTAGTGGAGTAATTCACGATCTAATCCAATCCAGAAAACTATCAATATAATGCAACTGATTCCGTCTATCACCAAATTCGATTAAATCCAAGATGCACGACCTCGGGATGGTCCGTATTTGGACGAGCATCATTGCTTTGTTATCATTACAAAAACCCCACCACCTTAATCTAAAATTAAAAAGAGAAACTTTGACCATTAAGCGTGTCGCGTAAACTTATGGTGTTAGCAAGCACGAAGTCACACGATTCCCAACATTTATCATATATCTTTTGCTTTTTATATTTCAATCGTCTAGATCAGCTTATATTATTAATTGAATTCGATCCACTTCACCGTGTAATTCATTGATTGATCTTTTGATAATTCAACAATTACGCGCATGTACCCGGATTACAAAATTTGAACCGAAACCTCTCTGACCATTAGCATTCGCATATCGAACTAAATTAAAGTGATAATTAAATTATCTATAGCATAGAGCGATCGATTTCTTAGCAAGGGATAAAATTTTCTTGAGACCTATGGCCCATATACGGAAGAAATTGTTAAAGCAAAATGGCAAATCGAAGCCTTATTCCTCGACACTGCAGACCTTTCGAGATCGAAAAAAGTTAAGAATTTAGCATACTAAATGAGATTGCGAGAAAAGATCGATGTGCATCTGATATTTCACGTTAGTTATCTCGAGGAGTGCTGTGACAATCCAAAGGAATCATTAAGGATGCTTGTTGCCTCAACATGAACCTTCTAATGTCCATGTTCGATACACGCATGTCGTTGAAAGGATCCTTGATCAACAGATCAAAGGCCAAAGTAAGAAAAATCAAATGACATAATAGTCAGGGGATACCCTGCTGAAGAGGTAACTTGAGAATGTAACATTATAATCATGCGATTATAGGACTTGATACAAGCTTCCTTAGAAGACTTCAATCAATTAGGTCCAAGAGGATTGTCACTCCCCTAGACATGGAACTTGCAGAAATGCATGCAATCAACTAACGTGCATGTAAATTTATACATATGGATGATCTCCACGAGTAGTCCCCTTTGCGTGCAGATGCATGTGAGTGCATGAGGATGATCATTTTAAACAAAGTGGTTGCATGCAAATGCATGTAAATGCACGCAAATGATTTTTGTAAGTGAGAAGTGTGCAAATGCATGTGAATGATTGTTAGTGATCATTGCAGGCAACTACATGCATACACTTTTGTAAGCAGGATGATCAGTGCATATATTAAACAATAATTACACGGATTCAAATGAATTAACAGAAAAGCATCACAGATTAACACCATTTTAATCATACATTTCTCATCCATTCTCTGATTACGTAATGCAGACAGAAACCGATTAAATAAGTGGAAACAAGAATTATGGCGTGATCCAGAGAAAGTAAAGCAACAAACAAGTTGCGGTAAACAAAGTAAATGAAGAATAAGATAAGAGATCACCAAAGCGTCCATGAAATGGACTGCCCTTAGAGAGGATATCGCCCCCACAATACCGGTGCGTAGGATACTGACGATCCGCTCCCAGGATACGACGGTACACGGTCTTCGTCCGCGCACACCGACGAGACTGTCCTCGAAAATACCTCCGAGAATCGAGTCCAAATTAATCCGTCTGATTAATTTAATCGACCAACCAAATGAAACCCACAACGAAAGTATCAAGATCCGAATTGACTCTCCCGAGCCGGTGCCGGAGACGGAGCGGAGCGCGCGTGCGTGTGGTCCTCCATTCCTCCTCTCTACTATTGCTACAAGAGCTTGGGTGTGAACTCATATATAAGCCCACCAAAAGTTTAGAGATACTAGGCATGGTACTAATCTTCCACCCAAGCTTAATCAATGTTACAAATTTGGGAATTCCTAACTTTCCCTCCAAGACATTTGGTTTCCCAATTAAAATCAAATTAACTCCAATTGTAAGTACATAAATTTTCCAATTAAAAGTCGAATTACAATTCTAAATACAACATACACAAGAAGCAAATGCTTGTTTATGTGAGCAGATGGACATGGATGCTTGTATCATGTATATGCCATGCACGCCCATAGCGAAACTTTATGCCAATGCACATGGACGTTGATGGTGGGTGAAGGGAACTAATCCTCTACTGTGTGCTAATCATAGCGGAGGATGCTGTGTGGGATGGATGCACAACACGTGGCAAAGAAAAAATGAATGGCTCAGATGAAACTCCTCCCTTTCCCCTTCTTCTTTCTCCTTTCCTCTTTATAGTAGAGTGTGCCTCCACATTTGCGCCTCATCATCTTCGATGGGTGATGAAACTCGATTTCATCATCGTAATTTGTCTATTTTAACCCCCTTGCTTAAATGTGTGTCAATAAAAATCAGATAAATTCATGTAATTATCAGAGTCTTGAATAAATTAAAAATCACAAAAAAATGTCAAAATTAAAATTCGTGGTGTTTTTATCCTTAAAAATAACCTTATAAATATTTTATGTCTTCAAATGACCTCATCTCCATTTTTGGTCAAATAAAAATTGTAGATCTCATCGAGATCTACAACTTTCATTTTTTGAGTTTTTCCAAATTCGGCCATTTGACCCCTCAAAAGTCAACTTCTAACTTCTAATAATCTGATTGGGCCACGTGGCCCTCTCTGGTTGAGCCACGTGGCCTGGCGCCTTTGACCTTGCCGCCCTCGCTTCCAGTCGTTGGATCTCTTCTTGATCCAACGACTCTATTGTTGCCACGCGCTTCCACCTCTAGCCATTAGATCTTGGCCTCATCTCCAGATCTATGCCCTTCATTCCCGCACTAAATAGCAACCGTCTGATCAAGCTCCTGATCTCATCGCCACCATCCGCTAGCGTCGGTCTCTCCTTGCGCCACGCGTCACACCCTCCTCCGCCCGATTATCTTCTAGAGCTTAGATCTCCACCACACACTCCCGCTGCGATCTCTGCCATCCGATCATCCTCCGTCCTTCATCTCAACCATCGAACCCTGCCTTGTGCTCATTTCGCCACGTGGTGCGCCCACGCACCCTTCGATTGCATCGCCCCAGACTTCATCCAAGCCGCCCGTAAGCGCCCTTCTTTCGGACGTTGGATCTCAAGATCCAACGGCCAAAACACCTTCGTCTACCTCCAGACGGCTTCTCCCCCACGATCTCCACCTCGCAAACCACGTTCCCCCTTTTAATTTTTCCCGAGTCTTCGTCCATCTTCTCCACTCGCCAACACCCCATGATGTCCTTCCATCATCCCTCATCCTCGTGATCTGCCGCTCCATCCACGACGTCATCTCAGTCGCTCCATCTCGCCCACTCAAGTCACGACTTCCGCCCCATCAACTGCCATCTTTGCCGGATAAATACATCATCCCCTCCACCTGTCACAAGGGTCCACCTGTACGCGGGCTCTGCCCAGCTCCTCTCCCCTCCCCGTGACAGGGGGAGGTCCGATCGAGGCGTAAAGAAAGCGACAGCCTTCGGTGTTGACCCCTGGCCATGGTAGGCCAGGTCTGCGGTGGTTGAAGCCCTGCCAAGCTACTCCCCATGGCTGGGGGAGTCCAGCGATGACCGGAGTGCCTTTGGTACTCAACCCAAGCCGCCGTCACTCCGCCCAACCTCAGGTGAGTTCTTCTGATCCTCTTTGTACTTTTCTTCTCCCTTTGTGTAATTAATTAGGTCGCTACACTCATCCCCATGCTCCATTGTTCATCTCTTTAGCTCCCTCGCACATCCATTATCCATGCGCTCATCTTCATCCATCATCCCTACCCTTCATAACCTCAGATCGCCTCCGTCCCAACTTCTTTGGGCTCGCCAGAGAAGATACCCGGCCGCCACTTGCTGCGCCCCACCACAGCCGTCCGTTTCGCCCCACCACGCTTTCACTTTGCACTGTACGCTTCGTCTAGTTGTCTGACCATGCAGGTCTCGAGCCTTCAATGAACGGAGACCTCGCCGGAGCACTTTTGTTGAGCCTCGCTTCCATCACCGGAGCAACGAGACTCTACATCAAGCATCGTCGTAGCTCGCCCAGCTCCTGAGCTTCATCGACAACCAGTCAGGAGCGTCGGGCAAGCTTTATCGACATCAAAGGAGAGCGGCAGAGCTGGGACCACTTCGCCGGAGTCCTGGTTCCGCCGCCCATTGAAGCCAAGGATGAAGACACAAGCACCGTTGGATGCTCCTTCTCGGAGCTCATCCAACGGTGCAGGAGCGTCCACATCGCCAACCAGCGGATCCTCTAGCTACCGTTGGATCCTCACGATCCAATGGTACCCAGATGTCCACGTGTTAGCCACAGAGGTGCTCCGAGCCTCAACGTCAGACCAGCAGGTTTGGGTGCTCCGAACCTATTCTGAGCTGCCCCAGAGCTTCGAACCATTCCGAGCCTCATCCGAGCCCAAGCCTAGAGGCTCATCCATTCCGAGCCTAGCCGAAGCTGCCCGAGACTCCTCCGAGCCTAGATGTCCACCGAGCCTGGAGATCACGTGCATATCACGTGCAACCTAGGTTGCACAGAGGCCCACGGACTTCTTCAATTTTGCAAACAGGTCCTGGATCACGTGAAGCGTGCATAGTGGGTATTTTGCATTTATACCCTCGCAGGTTTTCATAATTGCAAAAATACCCCTGTGCGTGTGGGTAATTTACAGGGAAGGTCCCAAATTTTCTTTAATTACATTTTAGTCCTTTCCAGGGACATGTTTGCTATATATCTTTTATGTTTTCTTGCGTTTATGCCCTTGACTTCACTTGTGCATATCTTGAGCATCCTAGCTCCGATTGAGTCGATTTCAGTGGCCATTTGAAGCTCTTTTAATTGTCTTCTTTATGGCATGCTTGTCTTACAGATTTGACACTCTGAAATTTATTGTATTATTTTATTGTCTAAGTGTCTTGATTTCTATGTTTCTCATGCCTAATGTCTACATGAATGAAGCGGGCTTTATTATTTGTCCCTGATTTGACTTCTTATTAAATGGCTCAAGTATTTATGATACAGGGCATATTTTTCATTGCATTTCATCGCATATATTTGCATGATTAAAAATTAAATAAAAAATGCATGTTTTATATTTATTTACTACATTGTCATGTCATGCATTTATTGACCTATTGTTCTCTAACTCAACACTTAATTAATGAATAAGAGTCTGAATATCACGAGAGAGGCTTGTGTCCCTGAGTTCGACCTTGGTTACTTACCAAGTAAAATAAATTAACGACCATCTGATTTCATTGACATATCCAAATTAGATGGTCTTTGATCGACCTGATTCAGCCCGACTGCGATGACTTCTTAATGCTAAATCCACACTCTAAAAGGGTCGAATTCACGGTTCATCAATGGGCCCCCCTTCTCACTCGAGTGATTCCTCCTCCATCGCCCCCTCCCTCGTTCTCTACTTCCTCATCCTTCCACAACTCCCTCTTGATGATATCCTCCACCAACTCTCCAACCGTCAATACCTAAACAAGCTCCTTGTGAGTTCTTTATTTATGTACCAAGAACTTGTATTTATTCTCTCAACCTTTTATTTTTAACGATGACACACACTTATCGCAAGTTGCTTGTAGAGTTTGTATCTTTGAATTATAGGTATTTACAAGTTGTCTCAAGCATTCAAAGATATCAAAAGATCAAAGACTCGATTCAATAAGCTTTTACATTCAAGTTGTATTTCAATGATGTAATTGTATAACAAAGTTTATTGCATTTTTTCACCAAGTTGCAAGTTTGAGAGTGTAAGGAAATCATTCCTAATACGGACCAACTAAAAACAAGCTCAAAAATTTGACCTAATAAAATATCTTACAACATCTAATTGACCATTGTATGATCAACAAACCTTAACTTCTAATCGAGCAATTCATTATTGATTTTATTATAGGTTTGATTGACCAACCAATCCTTCATGATCGATCACTTCCTGAATGATCGATCGAGAGCCTCGATCTATCATATACTAAATTCTTCTCAACCACTCTATAGAGATTACTTTTGATCAATAAACTAAAGTTGATCCAATCAATCAATCTTGTCCGATTGGTAAACATCTTTGTAGTGATCAATCAATTGGATAATATTCATATAATTATATCGTTTCTGTTTACAACAGCCGCATTTCCAAAGGTTTGGCCCTACCACTGTACAAAGGACCCCATATAAATTGTTGAAAGACACACCAGAGCTCTCAACATTAATGCAACTTTCTTTAGAGTTATTCAACTCTTTATCTCTCCATTTTTCGAGCTTCTAACCATTCTATAGAGGCTTCAAGTTCTGGAGCTACTCAGTTTGTTCAGGTTTACAAAACCTCTCAAAGTTAGCATTTGATTGCCTCTAGATCATTTAGTTCCATTGTTGCTCGTTAGAGATACTTTCTGTAAGTAATATCATTACTATGATATTTTTCAAGTTATTATATTTTTGTTACATGTGTTATTTTTATCGAAGATAGTATTACTACTTGCAGTTATTATTGATATAAAATGCCTAGCTATATATCCATGTTGTTAATATCAACTTTTTGAGATAAGTATTTCAGTAAGAAATCTTGGTGTTAGATTCAAGTGTTATAGGTTTCTTGGACAAACGGAGTCTGTCCATCCAAGAAAGTCATAGACACAGAGGACAACTGGAAAGCAACAACAATAAAAATTCTTTCAAGAGCCAGTCCACTATTATACCTCCTTCTTGCGATGGTATGAACTATACATGTTGTAAAGTAAGGATGTAATACTCCTTGAGTCCATAGACTTCGAAGTTTGGAACATGATAGAGATCAAGTATGCTTGGACAGTTACCATGGAGATTAAGGTATTATCCGATGTTGATAAAACAAAACAGCACACAACTTCAAAGTTGTGAATGCCATATTATGTATTATTATAGAGGAAATATTCAAAAGTGTCGCAATATGCAAAATAACATATGAGATTTGAAACAAAGCTCAGTGTCATATAAAAATGCATAAGCAAAGTCAAGCAGACTAGGTTCAACCTCCTACAACAACAATACAAGCTATTCAAGATAGAACATGAAGAATCCATCAGAGAAATATACATCAGTTTCTCAGATATCATCAATAGCCTTTTAAATTTGTGATATAAAGGTACATGTATAGGTCAAGAAGATCCTCACATAATTATAGCTATTTGGAGGATCGTTGTAAGGCCTACAACTATCACCAATGAAGCAAACGACTCCAACACTCTTTTGATGGATGATCTTATCGATAATCTCCCCACATAAGAAGTTGAAAAACAATAAGAGAAGGAAGCTGAGGTAGAGATCAAGAGAAAAAAAATTCTACCCTGAAAGTGAAAGAAGTCACTTCGTTTGATAAAATCTCATAGATGATATCGCTATGGTAACTAGAGGTTTTAGGAGGTTCATGGGAACAAATGCTCAGAAAAAAGGAAAGTAAGATGTTGTGCTACAACTGCAATGAGAAGGTCTCTTTAAGAAGGATTGCCCCCTAATCAAGAAAAGACACATCAAGCATAATGTATCCAAGCATCACATGTCACACAAGAAGAAGGAAGATGATTATGAAAGAAATAAAGGAATTATCTTGTGAAGTCTCTTCTCCTATTGATCGCCGTCGCCACAAACTTAGAGAACAATGTCCTTTGAGTGAGGGTGGATGAGGAACCACCGCCAAAGCAAGAGGCCAAGATTGGAGTTGTCACTGAAGTATTTTGGGGATTAATTTGGTTAGAATGGAGGGGATGTAGCTGGAAAAGGAGTTGGAGGTGATGGAGAAGTTGACGAGGTGGGAGAGGGAGAAGCTTGGGGGATTTAGTCGGACTTTAGCAACTGTAGATGGGATTAAGGTTTTAAAAACCGAACCGGACATCAAATCGGGAACGTATCGATTTTTGGTTTTTATGGTTAGACCAATGGGACCGATCGGTCGAACCAGTGATGAGGCTAGCAGTTCAAAAAATCAGAAAAGTTCAAACTGTTGTATTGTTGGTTTGGTTCATATGGTTCGACCGGGTCGAACCGAGTTAGATCGATATATCTTGCAAATAAATACGAAAAATACTACATCATATCTTTCGAGGATTTGTTTACTCTTGTCCATCCAAAATTTTCCAATAACACTACTTATACCCATATTTTTAATACAATTACATGTATCCCCTGTATTTTTACAAAATCAATAGTAGTTGCCTTTTATTAGTACACTTGTGCTCCTATTTTATTCCAATATAAAGACGATATCATGAATTTTTTAAGAAAATATAGGAGCACACGTGAAATTGCTTAAAAGTTAGGGATGTAAATGTTCTTAAAAATACTCGAAAGTACATAATAATCATATTTCATAAAATATATAAATACATATACGTGATATAAAAATTAGTAATTTCAAATTATTTAAACTCTAATCAATTACAAGTGTTGTTAATTTATTGCTTATCATAGTATGACTATGACAACGTCTTCTTTGTTTGTTATTGTTATAAGTGAACAATCTTATACACAATGTGAGAAGAGAGAGGCAATACTCATATGACAGGAAGGGACAAACGATAATGAATCATTGGCACATGTGAAGGAGAAGAGATAAAGGGGTACTATATTATGAGTTAGAATGAGACTAGATTATGAATATTTTTGAAAAATTTTGTATTTTGTTAATTTATTATAAATTATTTTTTGTCAAAAAAAGATTGTTGAACTGATGGTTTGGTTCAATTGGTTCAACCGGCTTTAAGCGGTCCAACCGAGTTTTGATTGGTTTTGACTGATTTTTATTTTCTGAATAAAAACCGGGTGGTTGGAATGTTTTTCCTTCGGTTCTTTGTTTAACCGGTTCAACCGGTCGGTTCGGTTCGATTTTTAAAACCTTGGATGGGATGAAGTGAAAGAGGGAGTCAGAGGAGACGAATAAGTTGACGAGGCGAGAGAGGGATGGGATTTCAAGTGAGATGGATTTGCTTTGAGAGGGAGTTGGAGAAGAGGAGAGGTTTGTTGAGGTAGTGGCAGTTGGAGAGCTGGCATGCAATGTCACTGGAGAGGGAGTTGCGAGAGGAGGGAGGAGAGAACGAGGGAGGGGCGGCAGCTAAGGAGAGAGCGGTCGAGGGAAAAGTGGAGTCCATTGGGATGGCGAAGCGACAGCTGCAGAGATATGCTCTGTGTTAATACAAGCATAAGCATGTATATTTTGATGACAACAAAACATGTCTATTTAGCTTGAAGCAATGTCAAAAGGCAGGGAAACTAAAGATCAAGAAGAAGCTTAAGCATTAGGATCTCAAAGCAGATACAAGAAAATGAGTTCAAGACTAAAGAGCATAAGAACCTTAAGCTCAAAGTAATTTAAGTTCAAATCCAAGTGGAAACCTTTTTATTTATTGAGTCTTGCGTTTGTAATTATATTAAGTGTTCAATGGGACCCTGCCCTATTTTCCGGTACTTTTTTTTATTTTTTATCACAAAAATATCACCATATATATTCTTTTATATATCCATCCTATATGTCATTCGAATTTCATCAGAAACAGAGACTCATATACCCTCCATCTAGAACATGTAATTTTAACGATCTAAATCTAGATGGAGGATATATGAGTCTCTGTTTCTGATGAAATTCGAATGACATGAGGGATATATAGATGAATATACATGGTGATATTTTGCAAAAAAAACAGAAAAATGGTCCGGGGCAACCCCATTTTTTCCTTATCTTAATATCGCAAAAAATAAAAAGAGCATCTCATATGATACATTTTAACCCTAGCTGATCTACCGGCATTCTTGAATGATCGATCAACTCCTCATCGATCAAATTTCTTAATTGAGTGATCAACTCCTGAGTGATCAACTTTCTTTACTGATCAATCAACTCCTTATTGATCAACCTCTCTTGACTGATCTTCAAACTTCTGATTGATCAACTTTGACATGATTGATCAAGTTTCAGATTATGTGCAGTAACTATTTAGTAGCTACTTTTGATCGATCTAACTTTAATAGATAAACTATTTCATGATTTTTTAAAGTTGATATAATTTCTGAGTCGTTCACCAACGACTATCCCAATGTCGATGGGCACCCTAAGGCATGTTAACAAGATCCTGAAGCACATAATATCATACACAACTCATTTTCTCTCTATTCTTCATTCCATTTTATGTGATATAAATATTTGGAGATATATTACAATGGGTGTTGCAAGATAAAATCTCCATCGAGTTAGCATTTGTCTTAGAGTAATCTCCTAGTTCTGTATGATCTTATTTATTTTACCTCATATAAATTCACATATTTGAAAACAATTGAGTTTATAGGTTTTTGTTATTATTGTAATATGATGGAAAGTTGTATGTTTTTGTTATCATTTTGTCCATGTTAAACAATTTGTTGCAATACGATTGCTCTATATTCGTAAGCAAATTATGTTAGTGAAGAGACCCAAATAGGTTAGGTTGAAGCTCGAGTTGGGAGACTCTGATTATGGTTTTTACTCAACTAATTTTTTCTTGTATGCTAAACTTTGGTAATGGCCAATCTACCTTTTCCTTTTTGCCCTCGTGGGAGAGAGGGATGAATAAAAACCCTCGTGGCTTAAAAAAGGTGGATGGATTTCCATGTTAGACTTTTGCTGTGTTTGATTGCTGGGTTGGGTTGGGTTGAGGTAACCCTGTGAATAGTAAACTGTGAGAAGGATTGGGAGGGTTGGAAGGAGGGGTACAACGGTGTACCCCAACCCAACTCTGCAACTAAACAAAACCTTATGGTTTGATTGCTTTTTTGTTATTTGGTGACTAAAAGTGCTACAAAGCATTGTGTTATATGAGATTATTATGTTTGCAGCGATCCAATCATATCATTCGATATGCACAAGAGGTCCCAACACTATACAGTATGCGGAAGAGATGAGAGAGAAGGAGACGTTGGAGGAAGGAGTTTCATCTAAGCCATTCATTTTCCTTTGCCATATGGCACACATTCAACACACGACATCCACTGCTGTAATTATTTGTAATGATATTTACTTGATAGTAGTAATTTATTTTCTTTCAGATTCGATTTATTTGACTGAATGACATGCTAAACCATGTATCACTAAAGCGGTGCAATAATTAATCATCTTTCAGATTTTTTTTTGATTTTCTCATGTTATGACATGAACAATTACAAACAAAACCTGTATTATTGATGGGTTTATTTTAGATCCTAATATTTTTTGAGATGCACATTTTTCGCCATAGATTTGAAGAATCAACGACTAAATTAATTACAAGATATTAAGTATAATTAGAGGGCTTAAATATAAGTGAACTTCTTGTTGCCGGTATATTAATCTAAAATAGAAACGAAAAGGCCATAAATTGTCAATTTTAATATCACATATTTTTTTTTAAAAAATTTGAGAAAATAATTTGTCATAGAATGAGAAATGATGAATAAATTCGAAACAAGAAATAAGTTTATGGTTTTCATTGGTTAGGCAAATGTAAGGTAGGTGCTACAATAAATGTAACACTCGGGGACCAAGTTTTTAGCATTGTAACACTTTCATCGTGACAATACAATTTTCAAGAAAATGACGATGAAGAGTTTACAGAATACGTAATTCAATATTTTTGTAGACACATTTGGTTGACTGTATATCATTGTAACAATGGTTATTATCATACCATATATGATGATAATAGTAAATAGGAATATAATATGGCGTGATAATAACCATAACAATGACATATAGTCAATCAAAATTTGTCAAAAATGTTTATTTAGGTAGATTGTATCCGTAAGTTCAGTTTCATTAATTTCATAAAAAAACAAGATGTCATTGAAAATGTGTTATAATATGCTATAATCCAGATCCCAAAATGTTTATCATGCCCCTTTTGATATAACCCTAGACTTTGCATCTTTTTTTGCTATTTTCCCTTTAGATAATTTGGTTCTCTCAAAGAAAGAACACTTACATGAAAACACATATTTACAATCAAAATTCATTGCTTTGTTTCTACATCTATGGTGGGTATTTCCAGCTAATTAGAGTCTCACTACACCGCGTAATTTACACTCCTTTTTCATCTCAAAAACTAGTAGTTTGTCTGATTTAGAAGAAGAAGAATAGATGATATACATTCAACTCGAATAATTTAATAAACTGTCCACTATTGAGGGAAGCTGGCATCGCGAAACATATGCATCTCTTATTCTCCCATGGATGGATCATTCACATTCGAAATCACACATTTAATCATGTCAATATATGCATAATTTACTCGGTACATAAACATTTGAACTATACACCAAATTTCATTGTTGTACTTGAGCTCTAAAAAGTAACAATGTGTTACTCGATCGTTAAAATTTGTCTCAATATAGTTCATGATTACTTAAATTTAGCTCTTTCGTTTATCTTTCTAACCTTAGTTCAAAATCAATATGAGACAAATCTTAAAGATAAAGTACTATATTATTACTTTTTAAAATTTTAGACATGACATTAAAATTGGATGTATAAAGATTTTTGAGCTTTTTTGTTGCGTTCAAAAAAGGTATTAAGGAAACATCAAAAGTCAAATCTGAGTTCGTCCAAAATTAAGGACTTCTTCGGTTCTTCCCCAAAACGACAACATTAGAGAAATCCAGTTCATTAGTTTCCAATAATTAGCGAGGCCAACAGACAGCTGGCAGTTAACGACACCTCAAGACACCGGTTCAGCCGGTGAAGACGGCGACGCCGGAGTTACCAACTGTCCCCTCCTACCCGGTAAAAATTTAATGACTCGATGATTTTCCGCATAAACCCCCACACTTTCGATAGAAGCATCCAACTTCGCGTAGCCACCCAGAAAAGCATAGGACAGAAAAGCTAACATTCCCCACATAACGTAGACGTTGTGAACAAAAGCAAGGACAAAGGCAGGGGCCTGATCAGTAAAAATCCCCTTCAAAACGTACGCTGATCATGAAATTAGCCTAATTCACAATCCAATGCACAATCTGGATTGGTTTCCCGAATTTAGAACAATCGATCTAACCGCTTTATAATCGAAAATCTGATCAGCTTCCAAAGATAGTTCCAAATCAAAAAGGTTAAACTAATCCAACCCCTTCTGCAGCGTCATGGATTTCACCCACAGCCCAACGGCAAGTCAAACAACCGTACCCAAAATTTCAGAAAGGCCCTCACACTTCCGACAGAAGCTTCCAACTTTCCCACGGAACCCCAAAAAAGCCCCCCCGACACACGAACGTTAAGGGTGAAAAAGGCAGAGGAAAATAAAAGCGGGGGCCTCGAATGCAAGAAACCGCAAAAGTTTCCCTCCCAGACAGGACTCCCAGCCGTTAAAGCGGCGCAGGGGCATTCTCGTCCACGCGCAAGTAAAGAAGAGAGATGACAGCGCAGCACAACCAGTGTTGTACACCACCACTGGTTTTTATTACCTCGAGTCCCCCCCATCCCCACCTCGCCGCTCGTGACCTTCTTCTGGTCGTGCTCCTCCTCCTCCTCCTCCGGTTTTAGGGCTCCGTCCGCCCTCCGCCGCCCCTCCCCTCGTCGGATTCTTCCCCATTGCTCGATCTCCGTGGAGTTTGATCGCTCTTGGTCTCTCCTCTCCCCGGTGATTCCTGTCGTTTTGGTGGAACTGTCGGGGGAGGGGTCCGGTGCCTCTCCTCTGCTCATATGATCGCTTCTTGGGTACTTGATTACGCGCAGGTCGAAGTTGATGCCAGCTCTGACGGTTTGAGGTGTTTGCTGCTGCTCTTTTGCGAAAAAGGTGCGAGCTTTGACGTTTAGGTCTTCGGATTGAGGGGTCGTTTTTAGTTGGTCGTGCTGCATTCGTGGAGATGGGTTCTCTGTTCTTGTGGTTTTGCGTACATGCATGAGGGGGTCGCTGGTGTCGATCTGCATTTTGGATTTGTTGGCTTTTCTTGAGTTGCTGTTTGGTGTTTGGAGATTCTCTTTTTAGGATTCTGGTGAAAGGAGGGAGCTTTGCTTGTTGTTGGTTATGAATTCTGCTTGTGGCTTCGGGATTCTGTTGATCTTTGTGGGCATTATCAGTGCGTGCCGGTTGAATGCGCAGCCTCCAGGCGACCCCTCGATCTCTGCCCGCGAATTGGATGCCTTACTCCAGGATTATGCGTACCGCTCATTTGTTCGACCCCGCACTGGAACGGTCTATACAGCTGAAGTCCCTGCTAACATATCAGGAATCAAGGTTTCTGTGGTAAGGCTGAGGAGCGGGAGTTTGAGAACCAGGGGAGTGAGGAATTTCAATGAATTTGATGTGCCGACTGGAGTGATTGCTTCTCCCTATGTCGTGAGGCTTGCATTGGTTTATCAGAACTTGGGGAACTGGTCGTCCGTGTACTACTCTTTACCTGGTTATACCTTTCTGTCGCCAGTGATTGGTCTTCTTGCTTATAATGCTGCCAATTTGTCTGCTACCAATTTGCGAGAACTTGATATTGTTGCTTCCTCGGATCCTATCTCGATCAAGTTTTCAAGTAGAAGCTTGGTTTCGGGAGATCAGATAGGCCGATGTGTTCACTTCAGCTTGAATGGGACGTATGAGATGGCGGATTTGGTCTCAGGGAATCTTTGCACGACGTACAGACAGGGTCATTTTTCTGTTGCTGTGAAGGCACTGCCAATTGAAGAGCCAAAGAAGAAAAAATCTAAGGTTTGGAAGATCGTGGTCATTGCAGTCGGCGGTTTTCTGGGTTTGATTCTGCTGGTTCTCCTGATATTATTACTTCGCCGGTATAGGCGGAAGAAGAAGGTGAAGTACATGGTGGGCCGTTCTGAATCAGGAGAGGTGCTGAAGGCACAACGGATCGGAAACGCACAGTTACCGGTGGCATCAGTGATTCGCACAAGGCCGGTATTGGAAAATGAATATGCACCATAGACTGGAGTGGGCGCACACTCTTGTTCTCTCCTCTGTTTCTTGTGTACAGTTGCGTAACCTGCGAGTTGCCCCATTACCAGTCTGTTAAATTTAACTGGTGATATTGGTGGTATTGGGTGTTCATTGATTTGGATTTAATGTTATGGTAGCAGTCATTCTTTTTGGAGGGCAGTAGAAGTTCTTTAGTTGGGAGTGTTGATTAGTTCTGTCAGGTTTTTTCTTTTAAGTTTGATCGGTTGTGTGGTACTTCTCAAACTGTAATCTTGTTATGCTGTTCATGTTCATGTATACATGAATAGCATGTGTTTTATTCTTTGTTTTCCGCATTCCTTGTTGAAAATTACTGAATAAAAATTGAAATCCCAATCTTTATGAATAATGCTTTACATGTTCATCTCCCCTAGCTGATCCTTCTGAACAATGCTATGTGATGCAATTTTTTAGCCAGATCTTTCCTATAAATGCTGTGCACTGCTTTTTACATGCATTCTTTAAATTTCGTTCTTACCGAATAAGAACCCTTATCCATTTGTGTCTCGAAGTTAATTGAGTGAAGCCAACATATAAATGCAGTGTGTTTGCCTTCAATTTGCATTTAACTCTTTGTTTGTTGTGACTGTCTTCTATGCTTGCTATTGGGTGATTTACACAAGATGCTGCATTTTCATTTGGAAGTTTGTGGTCAGTCATCCCATTGCCTTCCATAAAGTCTATTCATAAAGCCTGCATGTTTTGGATCTTAATTGAAGGCATAGTTATGAGGACGTACAAGCTGAAAGTTGTTTAGAAACTTTATGTTCAGTTGAGACAAAAATTCCATTCTGTTTCTTATATCAGTTTGAACTACAACATAATCGTGTGCCTCCATTCATAATCTTTTTCTGTTGGGCCAACCTTCTGTTCGGCAACATGGCCATTGCTTCATAGTGTTGAGTTTTGCTAATACTCAAATGAAGCATTTGTGCTGGCTCTGATCTACGCGGAGCATGAGCGAAAAAACTTTAAGTTTCCAGCCATGTGTAGATTTATAAGGCATATTCATCATTTGATCTGGACTGTGCCAATATCACTGAAGTTCAAACTGATGCAGCCCATATCCAAGTTCTATCCTTTTGGTTTGTTGGTTGATCTGGATAATCTAATTTCAAAACTCGAGTCCAACAGCATTGCAGCATAACCATAACAAATGGAAGGCGAGAGTTTGTGGCAGCTTGAGCTCAACATTCCCATGTCTTCCTTGGATTTGCAAGATTTGAGGCCTCATATTCTTTTGCTGCTCTTGGAGGACATGGCAGCAAGTTGATACCACATTTGTAGTTATTCCGTTCATCATGATCATGTAGTGGGATGCCACCCTGGCCGAGGGAAGTGGTAAACAACACTACACGGCATCATCGTTCAGGTAAAGCTCCTAACTCCAACTTTGATTAACATGTCAACTATCTAGTCTTTTAAAACTGTTATGAGATGATAAAGTTTTTATTAAATGTGGAAATAGACTGCTCTGTCTTGCGTGCAACGCCAAGAAATCAACTAATGTTTCTTTAATTATGGTAATTGTGATTGTTTCCTAGTCGCATCAGCTAGATGTCATTGATAATTTCATATGAAAAAGTATTTAGAGAGAATTCTAGGAGGATGACGCAATCTCTCTTTTTGCACTTGTCCACCGTGTATTACATAGATGGTGATTTACAAGGAATGAAGCATCGAGGTTGGCAGCGAAAAATGATGAATTGCGAGAATGGTGTTCTTTGCTACAAGGTTAACGACTTGTTTGGTTGCTGGGTTATTCCCATGGTGACTTGAGCAAGGTGAAGTGCTGGAGGTGGATTCAACTTTGCATCACTGTATATTTCTGGGAATTCTACACTTTCTGCTCTACAAGATGTCTCAGTTATATTCATCTCTCTAGTTTATTAATATTTACCCTATGACCTTTGTCGAACATATAAACTTACACATTCACCTGTTGGAGCTTCATGATGAGTGTGACAACCCTAAAATCCCTGACGATAGGGATCATGCTCAAGTCCCCGACTATGGTGAAGAATACAAAAATTTACCCTGATTGAGCTGTTAGAAGTGATTACATGATCAGCTGGAATCAGGAGGATTAGCTTTGATCGGTTGCTTTGCAGCCAGTCTCCTGCTGTTGCTGCCTCTAATTCTGGTTTTGATAAAAAAAGTTAAAGTTGGAAGCATAGCTGAATCCAGGATGGTCCTGTCAGTCTGTTCCCTGATTTGGGGCTATTCCCCTGCACATCTCTCTCGACCCTTATTCTATCTTATTCCGTCCTTATTCTTATCTTTATTCCACCATACTTACCCATATTCTACCTTATTCCGCCCCATTCCTATCCTTCCGACCGGACAAGAATAGTGTCTTATTCTAATTTATTCCTCACCCTTATTCCTGCTTTTTTTCGAACCGAACGCACCCTAACAGCAGTCAATGAGCGCCCAAGACCGCCCCCATTAGTCTTCCGATGCCAATTCAGCATGACATCACTCTGCCAAGATAGGCTGTTTCTTTTTGGAGGACCATATCAGTACTGATACTAGATGAACCTTAGTTTTTTGGTTTTGCAATGAACTACCAGTTTCTCTATTCTTCACACACATCTGTGTGGGTGGTACACTAGTTGGCCTGTACAAAACTCCATATCCCTCGACTCTGACTGATGCTTTATGCTGAATGGCATTTGATCATTTTCTGTATAAAAAAGGACAATGGCGAAATGCATGTTAAACTTGTAAATTTACACATTCACCTCACCCTATAAATGTGTAAATAAAAAAGGCTTCGAGGTTGTTTGCGATGATTTGCAGGGTACAAGCATAAAGATCCCTGCACTATTTTTGCATGGATATACATTTGCTTCCCTTCCACATCTCTACAATCCCAAGTATTCTCCGAGCCCTTTGCACCAGGGAACTGCAATCATACCCCCATGTTATAAAAGTGTGAGGGTTTGAGTGCGACTTGGGGATGTAATTAGAATTGTCTAGTCGTCTTCCTTTTAATTGTGGATCTTTCTAGAGTATTTGCGTTATACACGCTCCTCTGAGTACCCACCTGTATTAGGGATGAAACTGGACAGGATATATCTGTATCTGTTTGCCATCGTATCCCTTTCAAGCCGATATAAGTATGTATTTTTTATTTTTACGGACTCGGATATGGATAGTGTGCAGTGTTTCTATTTTTCGCGGATATGGATAGAATATGGATATCGTTTTTATTTTTTTTGAGGACATTGATAAGTATATTGTTGCATATTTTCAGAAGCTATGGATTGGGCTGAATCTATAAAATGCTTCTTTAAAATGTTCTTGTACTAAACCTTATTAGGCCATTTCCAAGACCATAATCAGTTTCCTCTCATTTCATTCCCAGGTGATTGTCGACACTCCCTCGCGCGAGTCGCACAGCCATCACAATTCTCTTGAGAGTCATGACACCACCGCTCCTCCCT
Source organism: Ottelia alismoides (assembly GCA_037367405.1). Lineage (NCBI taxonomy): Eukaryota > Viridiplantae > Streptophyta > Magnoliopsida > Alismatales > Hydrocharitaceae > Ottelia > Ottelia alismoides. The sequence continues at coordinate 777,549 of JAZKJV010011099.1, forward strand.
TGCGTGAATCGTGCCACCACCGCCTATTCCTCACAGTATCATCTCTCTCTTGCTCGACATACTCTGTCGCTGCGTGCTGCCACTCTACGAGCACCATCTCCTCTCACTCACCTTGGTGTAAAGATTTCATCGTAGATTTGATAACTTGTCTGGTTCATTTAAGGATTCATTTATCATCTTTTGAATTCACATCTCCCGTGTATTAATTATGCATCTAGCAGCATTTGCCTTCGTCCTCTGGTGTGTTATCATTTGATTCTTTCAAAATCAACTGAATGGACCATTAGTTGAAAATCATTTACAAAAACCACACTAATGGAGTCATGGCCTATTTTTCGAAAAAAAATCCCATATTCCAAATTCTATAAAATTATTTAATTTGATCACGTGGTCTTTCCTAATCCATAAATGCCAATCACTTGATTACACCGTGGTTCTTAAAGTTGGACAAAAACTTAAAAAGAAATTGCATTTGATGTGTATTCTTTGTAAAATCTTTTAATACTTTGCATTACTTATGAAAGAACTAAACTATGGAGGATATTATCAGAAATGACCAACTTACATCCCAAAGTACCACAAGAGGGATTATATAAGTACAACAATATCGACAATTTGATATATTCGATTGGATTTAAATGTTTGATGGTTTGGATTGGATTGGAAAAAGTTTAAAATTAGCTAAGGGTGTATTTGACACATATAAAGCTATAATCTATTTCAATTCTATCCAGGTGCACCCCTAGTTTCTTTTATCATGTTGTACTTGATAAAAGTTCAATCTAAATGCATAATTTACCTTTATCCAATCATAATCTTATTTGATATAAAGTTCATCCATATATGTATCCGCTCTTTATCCAATCCATATTTGTTATTGATGATTATTCGAACTAAATCTATATCTGATTATTTTAGGGATTTTTACACCCATAACCCTGAGTAATTCCGCAATAACATTCATAACCCCGCATAATCGTGAATTATATGAGGAACCCTGGATAGTCCCTCCGTCTCACACCTATAACCTTCCGTTAAAGGGACAATTAACTCAACGATATCATGAGTTAATCTAACCCACAGTCTATCCAAAGGCTATTATAAAATTGCCAAAAAAAATAAAAAAAACCCTCCAAACCCCACCCCTCCCCCCACGTTTCATGTGGGTCGTTGGTAGAGGACGTGGGCTCCTCGAGTCCTTTCTCATCTAGAAGGTTTCTCTCCAACGAGATCACTTCTTCTATCTCTTCTTCTGGATGGGAACTGACCTAGGCTGGAGGAGGTGGGCGTGGGGGATTGGCATCCACAGGCTGGGGGTGAGTGGCGGCCTGGGCTAGCAGGAGGGGTGATGTTGGTTGTCTGCCTGGCCTACAGGGGCCGGTGTAGGTGGGGTGGAGGAGAGGGGTGGTGGGTGGCGTGGGGCCGGGGGGTCTCTGCCATCGTGTCAGCGCACGGGAGGGGGGGTCTCTGCAATCGGGTCGGCGCATCGGGGGGGGGGGGGGGTCTCTGCAATCAGGTCGGTGCACCGGGGGAGGGGGGGGGGGGGGGTGGAGGGGCTTCTGCCATCGAGTCGGCGCACAAGGGGGGGAGTGGGGGGGCTACAGGGGTTGGTGTAGGTGGGTCGGGGGAGAGGGTTGGTGGGTGGCACCGGGCCGGGGGGGGTCCCTTTGACCTCGACTGCAAGGGGGGTGGGGGGAGGCGGCTCTTCACCCTCGGCTGCAGGGGGTCGGGGGTGAGCGGCAGGGGTTGGGGGTGGGCGGCGCATGGGTCACATAGACTGGAGCGTGGGAGGCGTAGGGCCGAGGTCGGTGCCGGCCTGGGCTGCAGGAGGTGAGCTGGGGGAGGGAGCGGGGTCCTGCAGGAAGTGGGATGGGGGGAGTTCTCGACGAGATTTGGAGGAGGTCGGGGCTCAGCTTGGGGGATGGTAGTGGAATTAATGGCATACTTATAAATATGTTATAGTTTTAGGGGTAAAATTGGCAACATTTAACTTTTTCCGTAAGAGTTAACGGATAAAATAGATGCCAACTAACACAGGGTTATGCCATGTAAGAGTTAAGTTTTTTTCGGAGTCCTAGGTGTAATTCGCGATTATGCGGGGTTATGAATGTTATTGGGAAATTACTCAGAATTATGGGTGTAAAAATCCCATTATTTTAAGGTATGGTTTCTTAAATGCATTTTTGATGCATATCCATATTCAATATGGATGAAGTGAATATGGATAAGAAAATAGCCACATCTGATTCATATCTGATTCATATTTATGCCTAAGTCAAACATTTAGCCACCATTTAGATGGATTATCTAAATTAAAACATGAGGTTATGAGTACCTCAAGTATGGATTTTGACATATAAGAAGGTTAATTATTCTTGGGATTTTTACACCTATAACCCTGAGTAATTCCTCAATAATATTCATAACCCTGCATAATCGTGAATTACATGAGAAACTCTGGATAGTCATTCCGTCTCACACCCATAACCCTCCATTAGTTTTCCCGTTAACCCAACTATTTTATTGCGTTAATCTAACCCATGATCTAATCCAAGGGCTATTAAAAATCCCATAAAAATAGAAATTCCTTCTACATCCATCTTCTTTCTCCACGTCGGAGGCACTCTCGCTCCTGCCCCTACGCCCTTCGCCTTCCTTCTCCAGACCCCCCGCTTCCCTACGCTCTCCACCTCCTCTCTAACAACCTCGCGCTCCTCCGCCTCCGACCTCCTCCTCGAGGTCGAGTGTAGCAGACAACGGCCACGCGCGGGGGGCTTAAGTGCAAGAAGCCGTAGGGTGTTGGAGGCGGGCTGGAAGAAGGGGAGCTCGAGGAGCTCATCACACAGGCGGGGATCAGATGCTACTCTTGGAGGAAGCCCAACTGCTTGTCGAGCTTGGCGGACCGGGGGGAGCAGCTCAGTGTGGGGGGCTTCAAGGAGGGAGAAAATCGGCAACAGGGGGTCCTTGGCGTGAGGCGGCGGGGGTCTAGAGGTCCTTGGTTTGGCGAGGGGGGATCCCATGGCGTGAGGCGGCAGGGTTCTGGAGGTCGCTGGGTGGGGGGGGGAGCAGCTCAGCACAGGGGGCTTCGAGGAGGGAGGAGCTCGATGGGGGATGGGGTGCTTTGCATGAGGCGGCTGGAGTTTGTTGACATAAGGGGATTTGCGTGAGGCGGCTGGAGTTCGTTGACGGGGTCCTTGGCTTGAGGCGGCGGGAGTCTGGAGGTCGCTGGGGTAGGGGGTCTTTGCTGGAGGAGATCAGGTGAGAAGGGTGCTGGCTGGAGGAAGGGGAGGTAGGCAACGAGGTGGAGGGACTGGTTGGACGAAGGGGAGCAGGAGCTCGACGCACAGGTGGCGGGGCTGGCTGGGGGAGGGGGTGTTGGCTGGAGGAAGGGGAGGAGGTCGGTGGTAGAGCTGGCTGGAAGAAGGGGAGGAGGTCGGGGTGGGGCTAGCTGGAGGAAGGTGAGGAGAGCAGCTCGGCGCATGGCAGGGGAGGGGGATCGTTGGTTAGAGGAGGGAGTAGTTTCCTTTGCAAATATTGAGAATTTAAAGGGTATAAATGTAAAATATTTAACAGATATCGTCATAGTTAACGAGAAATCAGATGGTAGTTAACGCAGGGTTATGAGTTCAAGAGTTAAGTACTATTCAGGGTCTTGGGTGTAATTCACGATTATGCGGGGTTATGAATGTTATTGAGGAATTACTCAGAGTTATGTGTGTAAAAAACCCTTAATTCTTTTAGCATAAGTATAATAAATATGTGTGATAATGACTTACATTAAGGCTATGTGGCTTGTCGATTTGACATTGGACTTCCTACACTACATTTTTAATTTGGGTTAAATGGGGTTGCCCTCTGGGGGTGGGGAGCTAACTTGGCTCCCCCCGCCCCATTTCGTTTGGTTATTTTTTATTTTTTAATTTTGAAAATTTCTTTCGTGGAATTTCATCACTAATCCTTATATTATGTCAATAAAATTTCATGCAAAACAGAGACTCGTACGGCCTCCATCCAGACAGTCATTTTTTAACGGTAACAAAATTGCTAAAATCGACCCCGTCTGGATGGAGGCTGTAGGAGTCTCCATTTGACACGAAATTTTAATGACATAATATAGGGATATATTGATGAAAATCCACGGAAGAAATTTTCAAATAAAAAAATAAAAAAACTGGACGAAATGAGGCGGAGGGGGCCAAGTTAGCTCCCTCCATGGGGGCACCCCCATTTATCCTTTTAATTTTTGTTGTACAACCTTTTCATTTTCAGCTATCCTTTTTGCTATCTTTTTTACTTGTATTGTATATTCATTTTCAACTTTTTGGATGATTATTTTTGTAATTATAAACCTTTTTTACTTGTTTTGTATATTCATTTTCAACTTTTTGGATGATTATTTTGTAATTATAAACAAAATATATAGGTCTATGAATATGTAGGCTTCGCCCTTAGAGGAAGATGAACTCTCTAATAGAAAAGAGTTACTCTCTTTAGATTAGACTTGGGGGGTGGTTAGACTGAGAGGGGGTTGAGAGATTAGCTATTGATGCCTGAGATTAAACTTCATGGTCGGTAAAGGTAGAGTTCACTAGATCCTTGGAGCGGGTGTTAGGCTTCTCAGGAAAGAAGAGTTACTTGTTTCGCTAGCTTGCTTGATGAGAAGGAATGTCAAAACAAAGAAGGTAGTGAGGGGCACATTTTATTATGCTCTAGAGAGTTCATGATAGACTTAGATGAGTTAACTAGGATATACAATTTATTCGTTTGATTACTTTTTTCCTGTTTGGATGCGAGATATCAACCTTTTTCGTGTTCACATTGTGATTAAATCTAGTATGTCTCTTTATATAATAAAATTTTCCTTCGTTATCCCTTAAACCAACTGAATAAGAATGGGGATAAACCTCACATATCCTTTATCCCATCTTAGTTATTTATCTCCCAGCACAATGAGAATGTTAGCCATTATAATATTAGATCTTTTTTACAACTAAGAATTCAATATGGGTTGGAATCTGATTACGGAAAATAAAAGTCTCGTAATAACAATGAGAATTATCAACTATTTTTTCATTTAAAAAAGAGATTAAAAGTCCAATAATAATATACATTTAAATTCATACGTTAATACATCAGAAAATAACCGCCAATGTTATAAAAAAAATCTATATTATTGAATTCGGATCAGGCCGACTGCTTCGATGATGTACTTAAGCTGGCTTGACTGATCCAATTAAATGGTTTGCACATTTCAGCTCAAAGTGTTACAATTCAACCACCGATTCATTTGACAATTTGCAACTCGGTTTACAATTCAAATTGGGATTTTTACCCGGCAAACCCTGTAATCTTTTGCAATTACCGCTACGACCTTCGAAACATTCTAATTCCTCCCTCGACCCCGTAAATTTGTTAACCCTTACCCTACAGACCCTGTGGTTAACCCACGTTTATTTATCCATTAAACTTAACCCCGTTTCCGTTATGTTGTTTTATATTTTACTCATTTTGTTTATCAAATTTACGTTTAGTGCCATTCCATCATCCGAGTGGAGTTGAACCCCAGAATCCGCTCCCCCACCCCCAGGCTGTCGCTGCTCCCCCTCTCAGGCGATGCCCCTGGTCGAACCCCGACAGCTGCTCCCCATCTCCCCCGCACGCGCCGCTGCACCCTTGGACGGCAGCCGCTGCTCCCCCTCTCCCCCGCACGCGCCGCTGCACCCTTGGAGATGTCTCCCCAGCGCCGTGCACCCTTGGACGGCAGCGCTGCTCCCCTTCCCCCCGCACGCGCCGCCGCTGCACCCTTGAAAGAGGAATAGCATTTGGCCAAAGAAGTTACCCGAACTCCACAGAGCAACTGGAGAACATTAATCTTCTTCCAATGAAGTTGCCACGTCATCTAATATATACTGAGTTGCGGAGGAGTGAGGATCCAGCGTGAAATGAAACTTGGGACATTTATATATCGTAATCTCTTCCAGGGGACATGGGATGTCATAGGGAGGCTCCATCTGCTCAAGATTCGAACATTCATTAACCTCGACTTGCTCCAGAGAAGGGAACTTGTTAAAAGCTGAAGTAACTCTAAGCTGTTGCAGTTCCAAATCTCAAGCCGCCAGAGCTTTGGGAAGGAGAATTGTTTCTCTTTTGCTAGATTCATAATGTTAATATCAATAGGTTCAATACTTCGGCCTGGAACCAATTCTTGCAAGCTATCCATATTGTATAGTGCAAGCTTGACCAAAGCAGGTAGTTGGTCGATGGGTGATAACGATGTGCAACAATTCATCTCGCAAAAGTGAATTTCCTTCAGTTTAGTGAAGCATCCATCTCCCATCCAAGATGGAAGCTTGAATCCCATGCAGCCACATATAAATACTTGTTCTATATTTCGATGAGGTCTCGACTGCTCAAAAACCCTTCTTCACGACGGGGAATACCCTTGGACGGCAGCCGCTGCTCCCCCTCTCCCCCGCACGCGTCGCTGCACCCTTGGAGATGCCCCCCCCCCCCCCCCCCCGCGGCAGCCGCTGCTCGCCCTCTCCCCCGCGCGCGCCACTGCACCCTTGGAGATGTCTCCCCCAGCGCCGTTGCACCCTTGGACGGCAGCCGCTGCTCCCCTTCCCCCCGCACGCGCCGCTGCACCTTTGGAGATGCCCCCCTGCGCCGTTGCACCCTTGGAGATGGACCCCCCGACAGCCGCTGCACCCTTGGAGCTGGGGAACACCCCTCGCGTCGCTGCATCCTTCGAGATGGACCCCCGGCAGCCATTGCTCCCGCCGCTGCACCCTTGGAGCTGGGGAACACCCCCCGCGTCGCTGCAGCCGATGGTTCTAGCTTGAAGGATTCTTTTCTTATTTTTTTATTATTTTGGTTCTTTTCCTATTTTTTAATTGTTTTGGTTGTAAAATGGTTAGGCTAACTCAAGACTAACCCAAGTAATTGACTCAAATATAGTTAAAATTGACGGCGGGGTTTGTTGGGTAAGACGGACCAAGTTTACGAGATCGGGGGCGGAATTAGGATGTTTCGAAGGTCGTAGCGGTAATTGCAAAAGATTACAGGGTCTTTCGGGTAAAAATCCCATTCAAATTTGATATCTCCAGTGGGAATTGAATCAAAACACCCATCAGTGATCATTAATTAAACTACTCCACCTCATTTTTTTGTTAGAATTGAATAAAATAAATAATTAAACTAGTATTATACCTAGAATACACAGTTTAATATATATATATATATGAATAACACTTGCATGTGCAAGAATATATTCTAGTATATAGCAAGATATATACAATGTTTGGTTATTTTATATTTATTTCTAATATATTTGAGTGTGTATTTTATACATATATTGATTCATTAATTTGATTTTAAAGAATAACGACATAATCGTCCAATCGAACTCGTTTCATTCAATGATCCAAACAGATTCAACATTTTTTTTTATAAAGTTTTAGGTTTGATATCCGATTTTGATTTTAAAATCGTCGCAGGAAAGGGGGAAAATGTGCCATGCAAAATAACAGAGTTCAATAGAGGATTTTTTAAATAATTATTAAAAAATGAAATTAATTAAAGAGGTATGATAAAAATTATTTAAAAAATGTGTATCAATCGGCACATGAGGTGTCGATTTGGGGAGCCCAGCCCAAATCGGTACCTGAGGTAGCGATTTGGAATGTGGCATGATCTTGGGTAAATTGTAATATTACCTTGACCCTCTCTTTACTTATTATTTGATCCTTTTCCCTTATTTTACATATTATTCGATCCTATAAATAATAAAAATATTTATTTTTTTCTATTAGACAATAATGATGACTTTTTAAGTAATTATTATATTATTAAATAGACATCATGTATATTTTTTCTATTGACTTTCACTACACAATTTACCTTTCCTCACGCTTTTGGTGTTTTCCCTCGTCGCGAGCATCTCGTTTCATTACTAGGAGCTTCATGCTCTCGTCGGTGGAGGTGGAAAGATGGGAGCTTTGCTTCTACACCTCCTCCTCTTCTTCCTCCCCAATGATGTCATTCTCAAACATGAATTATGTATACGAGTCAATTAGATTTATTATATCAACAATTTTATTAGAAAAATATGATGTATATCTCTATACTTAATTTTATTCTTTATTATTGATATATTCTTAGAATATTTTTATTCGACTAAAAAAGATCATAATAAATAGAAATAAATATAAAGAAATTGAGAGTGACATATATGAGCTCAAAAATGCACAATTTAACATAATAAATTTGGAAAAATGCAATTATTTTATTAAAATCATAAAAGTACAACAATGTGTTTATAAATATAAAAATGTGTTAAAATATTTTATAGTTTCCATATCTTAAGAAAACCTTTCAGACCTCCTCTTCCACCCCCTCCTCCTCCTTTGTCGTTTCCTTTTCCAGCATCTCGCATTTTCCTGTGACTCTCCTCATGTGTCGTCTTCTTCTTCTTGGTGTTTTGTTCTGAATGTGTTGGAATGTGCCATGGAGGATGCAACCCAGCTGATGACTCCCGTGAAGGTTCGGCTGGTTGAGTTTCCTGATTTCTCGTACTCCTTACGTTTGTTGACTGACGGGACAACTCTAATGGAGGAGGCTCACTGATCCTTACTCCCGGAGAGGGTATTCGAGGCAGCTCCGGATGTTGTTGTGGTATTATCATATGTATACCAAATAACTATCTATCGAAGTCGGTTGTCTCCAATTGTCGAACACCAGCAAATAATTCTGCTTGCAAATTTCTTGAATTATACTGAGTAGACAGTGTGAGTTGAGATGGTCCAAAGTCAAAGTGACTCGAAGGACCAACAAGCGATGTTCCTGCAAGAATGAGATATTCATATTGTCATAAGTATTACAGAAGATAAACATAACTTCTTGAAATTAGTTATTCTATTAAATACGTTGTTCAAACCTGAAACTCTAAATCCGGCTTCACCGATTTGAGATCCTGCAACGCCATATTCTATGTAGCTCATTTCTGAAAGATATTAATTACATTAGATTTCACATAAATTAAACGATAAGTAAGAGAAGTATAAAATTTAATAAATCAACTATAACAACATGAAGATACGAATCCTGGTTGAATTAGCGGAAATCATTGTCTGTTATATCCCTGGCTTGAAGGACCATCAAATGATGATCCTGCAAACTGTGACTAACTAAAAGATTCTTCATATCCTTAAAGAATGAGATATTCATGTTTTAAGAAATATTACAGAAGATAAACATAACTTCTTCGAATTAGTCATTTTATTAAATTAGTTGTTGTAACCTGAAGCTCTAAATCTAGCTTCACCGTATTGAGACCCTGAAGCGCTATATTCTATGTAACTCATACCTGAATAATATTAATTATATTAGATGTCACATAAATGAAACTATTAGTAAGAGAAGGATACAATTTCAAAAATTAACTATAACAACCTGAAGATCCAAATCCTGATTGAATTGGCTGGTACCCTTATCCACTATATCTCGCAGACGTCATTCTTGAGATTCCAAATATTGATTCCTCCATTAGTTGACCTTATGAAAACTCATGCCCATTGTATCTTGCAATAACACAGATAGAGAATTATTGTTATAGGTCTAAAAATATATACACTAATTTAAGTTAATTCTAAAAAGAATTAACTGAAACTTGAAGTCCCAAACATCGGTGGTTGTTGCGATTCCTCTCTTCCATATTACGCATAATTCATACCTATACGATTTACAGTATATAGTTAAACAAATTAGTCATCCGAAAGAGAATCAAAATAATCTCGATTTATAATAAAGAAATCATGAGACATGATGCTCCCGAAGTATGTTGATCTTGTGAGGGCATGTACGGTTGGTCATAGTGTTGGAATGGATATATCAATGAAAACATGTTGATTGTCTCATCAAAGTAATTAATTGTATGTTCAACCTTAGTCTTCATACTCGAAGATAAGTCTGTTGATAGTCTAATCTCACTCAAGTTGTTCCTTTCATGTAGAATCATATCCACCTATTCGATTTATTATATAATAAGTTAATAAAATATGATAAAAATAAGTAGATTTTTTTAACATACCATACATCTTTCTACTGGTCCATGTGGTTGATAGGTTATTGTAGGAGGATGAATCTGCGTTTGGATCCACCTTCTTATTATATTCCAATACTATTGCATTTAACTATCATTGTTTGCATCCACGTGCTCAAGAACAACTGTGGCTTCCCTCTCATCCTAACGATCTACGTATTGTTGGTGTATAGTAGACCAATTTAGGATGCTAGTACTTCTTGTCTTATACGTCGAGAGACAACGTTATTCTCTCAACGGAAGCAGAAATATGTTGTCGCATCCCAAACTGTCGTATTATATGATCGGGTACGTGCGTAACAATGATGTCATAACATATTACTGGCACCCGACTCCTCGAAACAGCCTGGTCACTTCTGCAGATATGATGCAATTGTGCTATTTCTCCATCCGCGTATGGCGTCTAATCTATCTACATTTATTAATAAAGGATATGCAAGCATTTATTTGAATTTATAAGTAGAGAATAATCGTGATTTTTTACCTGATGAACTTGTTGCGTATCCAACTCATTACGGTAAAATACCAGTATTGCAGTATGAACATTCTCCTTAAAACTTCATACTTCTATCCACTTCAAGGTCAATGCTCCTCCGTTGATCTGCGTACCAGCCCGTACCACTGGTCTTCCTATATGAACATGCTCCCATGCCAAAACCTGTATTTTAAAAATATTAAATGACATAAATAAAAAAATACGATCGAGGATGTGAGGCATATAGAAAACTCTACATACATGCAAAACTGAGAAGAAGCCATACAACATCGACGTGCCGATCTTCGCACCTCTATCTAACTCAGAATACATATACGCCAAAGTAGCAACACCTCAAGTAAGTTGAGCGCATTCTTCCAAATCATGTAACTGTAATAGGTATCTATAAACATAAATTAAGCGATATTTCCAAGAACTCATTAAACACTGGAGAAATCTAGCTTTGAATTGCAAATGCATACCTTAGAGGCACCATATCTCCATTGATATCTGCAAGAATATCGCATCCTATGTGATAAAAAATAAGTGCTCTAACTATACAAGTTGCTTACTATTCATCTTCAATACATAGCAGCAGATGTTCCTAACTAAAGAAGACGTTGCGTATCCATGACCGTTTCACATTTCCACTCTTTATCCGAGTGGGTATTACTCCTAACAAACTCAAACATAGTGCTTCCCGTCCACCTGTCGGAGCATCTGGACCAGTGATAGGCCGACTGTTGACTCTCAACCCATTAATCAATCTCATGTCCTGTAAAATAATAGTGGCTTCCCTAAATTGTAGGTGAAAATTACGAGTCTTAGGTCTCCACCGCACCCGCAAATTAGTCAGTAAGGAAGGATCCATCTGTACCCTTCTCATGTTCACTATGCATGAGAAACCCGATGCTTCTAACGCTCTTCTATTATTGCACTCTTCTTGTCAGAAATGCTGTTGAGTAACTCATATATTCAACAAATCGAATCTGTAAAATATGTTGAACGGAAATAAGTAACAATATAAACCAAACAGGAATTATAAAATTTATTTAACTACCTACCGAGCTAGTAGGTTGTGATGATCGATGCTTATTCTGCATGTACAACAATGACAGATCTACAGACCCAGGAACTCTATCCATCTGTGCCATCTATATATAACAATTACACATGTTATTAAAAAATTAATTCTAAATTTATATGCAAATGAAATATAAAATATGTAATAAATGCCCTTACATATCCATTTACTCTATCAATTTTTTACCTATGTTCTGCATGGACAACTTAATCTATTGTATCTTGCTTGCTTGCAGATTTTACATAATTTCGCCCGCACACACATTTCATCCATTTCATTTCTAATTCTTCCCTGTACAGGTTGTCTGTCATTCCTTTTCCCGATTATTGGAGGTAGCATAATAGTGTCGTCTTCTGCTCCTCAATAACATCTATCTAGGATGGAATGAAAGAAGAAGTTGTACGCCTGACAATAGTAATTGCTGGAATAATATTGTGAGCACATATCATAATTATCCAAGTGTGTACGCATATGTGAAGCTGCATCTATAACATGTGGATATACAAAGTGTTTCATATGCATAAAACCACATATGCATTCACTTTCTCGATATTTAAGTTGACTTCATATGCATATCCATCACGATCGAAGACTTAAAATTGAGTTAGTGAAAATCTTTGTACGTGGCATGGTCTTGCCTCTCTGGTTTGTTTCTCTAGCAACTCTTCAAATTTCTTGGTCAAATAAGCGATCATTCTCTCAGACTCTTCACGACGATCATTGAAATAACCATTAGTTCTAAGGAAAACTGTTAGAATTAGAGATATGACTAGTAAACCACGTGCTCCTCTAAAAGCTCCGTAAAAACTTTCAGATAAATTTGTTGTCATATGTCTGTGACGATATCCATTATATAAACTTACTCTCAATAACTCTAGTCACCATTGTCTTGAGATACAATCCACACGAAAGCATTTCTGTTGAGTATGTTAATATCTCACATCATACTATTAAACTTGTTTTCACATGGCTCCTCCTTAAAAGCGTATAATCTATTTTTAATTATATGAGTCTTATGTTCAACTCTGAGTGTATTTGCACTCATATGTCTGAGAATATGACGATAAGTGAATCCCTCTTCCGGTGGAAATAAACCACTCACAGCATCTTTCGGCCTATGAAATAGATCGCTGATAAAACATGTCCCGACGGTCGATAATTTGTCTTAATAAATTAAGAAACCATCTCCATGCCGAAATGTTCTCGTTCTTTTTGAGTATAGAAAATGCGAGCGGAAATAGGCCATTATTTGCATCGATTGCCATGGCCACGTACATGTGACCTGTGTATCTACCATACATATGTGTTCCATCAATACTTAAAGCTGACCGACAAAATTTTAATGCTTTGCGGCAAGGTCCAAATGATACAAACATCTCTGAAAATGTATAGTACTCTCATTTTCGCCTCATTATGTCTTGAACCATGTATATGTTCCGGGATTGTGGCGTTCTAAAGCATGAACGAATATTCGAATATTACGATATGATTCAACTCATTCCCATAAACAATATCTATTGCACGCCTCCTGGCATTCCAAGCTGTCATGTAGTTAATTTCAGTCTTCAACTCATCTTTTATTTTATACATAATTGCACCCGAGGTAGTACTAACTTGTGTTTAAAAGGAAGATATTATGTATTGTGCTACAAATACAGATGTGCATTGATGATGTTTCAGTAAAAGGACAAGATTTCTGCATGTATGCTTTCTCCTATATCCCGAAACATACCAATCCCCTCGAGATTTTCTCTCAGATGCATGCAAACGCCATTTACAATCTTCATACATATAAACAAAAATCAAAATCTATTTGTTTGAGGCCTTGGGTTTTTATTGCACATGATTTTTCATACTCCATTTCTGTAAGTCATATTGTAAATCCCTTTTCGACTTATAACTTCTACCCAATCAATAACTTAATCCAGAATCATCGGTGGGATCATATTGTCTCTCTACAAAGGCTACATCTTCTGCTTATGTAATTTCATGATCAAACACGTGGGGTAACTACTCCATCGATTCTTCGTCAGTATCCTCATTATTCGCACAATAAGAGTTCCCCCTTTCCCTGTTTTATAAGGCTAGACTTAGTGAACCGTATCCAAAATCATGACAACTATTACCACATATATTTTCTTCGCCTAATGATTGAGATTCATTTTCAGACTCCTCACTTTCTTCTTCGGATATTGGTGTCGACAATTCATCTTCAGCATTTACTTATGAGGAACCCTCGATATCCTCAAACATTGTCTCATTTGTTGTCCTAATTGATTTTTATATTTGTCAGTTTAGATAAAGGAAATATAACATTATTCCTTAATTTAAATGTGAACCTTTATGACGACGACATATTTTCCAAATCAAAAGAGGTAACTTCTACGAAAAGGTGAATAAATCTCATATTAGTGATTGAATTCATCATTGCTAAAGTTGATTCATCATCGTGAATTGGTACTGTGAAAAATGTTGATCCCTCATACAACCACTTACACATTAATGTAAATATATACTGATCGAGCGGGAGACTAGTGGCTTCGGATACTCGAGCCAGTAGATCAAGGTATGTTAATTGGCTTGGTAATATAACCATATGCTTATTGCCCCCAATATATTCTACATGATCATCAGAAACACTAACTGATCGACCCCAATATAATAAGACATGAATGGTGTTGGATGCTATCTCTATGAATAAAATTCATGATTTGATTAGTTTATTTGAAATAAGGGGAAAACAATCATGTAAATGCAATCCGATGAAATCAACATGATGAGAAATTGCTAGTAGCGTGAAACGCAATATGCTAATCACTCGGAGATGGAATCCAAAAGTCCGATTTTAGGGAGCTCATCGATGCTCACCACAGTGAGTCATGCAAGTGCTGTATAAAGTCTCTCTCGGCATTCGATTCCAAATCTAAATGAGAAGCAATTAAAATTTGACTAAATCCAAACTATAGGTGCCTACAATGATATTAAGGTGTTTGCCCTTAATCTATCAACAAACATTCCTACAACTAGGGCTCAATCATACAAAATCGTGACACTAATATTAATTTTGATATTAGTACAAATTTCTAAATTTCATTCAATTTTTTTCAACACAAATAATTAAAAAATTAAAACACAAATGATTGCAATTGCTATTTTTAATGTACATTTAAATGAACTAAATTCCTTTATTGCACATCTAATTAATGACTACAATCTCAAAATACAATTAATAAATGTAAATTTACCTGAATGACGTGTGTCTTCAAATAAAGATATTATCCGAAAAGAAAAGAATAAATATAATCTAATATCCACAATAATATATCGCCTTTGTTGATAAAAACTTGAAAAAAAATCTCGAAAAATGGTCTACAAAAAAAATCTTATTCTTACTCGAATAAGAATAGCAGAATTAGAGAGATGCTGAGAAACCGAAATGTTACTTAAGAATATTGATGGAGAGAAACGAGAGAAGTAGAATTAAGATATGAAGATGTAGAATGAGAGGAGGGAGATGTGTGAGGAATGGGGGGGAGGGGGGATATATATAAGGGAATGGGAGAGGGGATCACTGGTAATTTGCCAACGACTCACTCCCAAATCGACACCTGAGGTGTCGATTTGGAGGTGGCATCCCAAATCTGCATCTCAGGTGCCGATTGATACACATTTTTTAAATATTTTCATCATATTTATTTAATTAATTTCAAAATTTTTAATAATTATTAAAAAAACCCTTCAATAAACATTCGGAAGCACAAATCCGGAAAAGGGTGGGCTCCCCCGCCCATGGACACCGAAGTCGAGGCATGCCACCCCACCTCCTTCGCGCCTCCACCACCAGACGCATCTTCGTCGTCGTAGCCAAGGACGGATTTAGAGGGGGGCGAGGAGGGACACATGCACCCCCTAAATTTTTTATATTACATATATATATATATATTCTATGGATTTTTGAAGGGAAAATAATCATAATGTTTCTTAAGTATAAATTCCCGTTAGGATTTTTTGAGGGTAAAACTTGTACATGCACCACCTTCGTTTTTAGGAGGAAAATCAATAATCTTTACTGGTAGATAATATATCTTTTAACATAAATTTCTACCTGGTAATAGTAGATTTTACTTGGATCAACATGTTTGGATAATTTCTTAAACCGATCAACTTATAATGGATCTCTACCCAAACTATATTTTTAAATATCCATTTTTAGGATCAACCTATAGAAGAAATTGATTTCAACCAATGTCATTATCACTTATACATATATGAGGTTTACTTCTCGATCTCAAAAAACTAAAGTTTCTTAAAAAAACATTTACTGTCAAGTCTCATATATTAATCACTGATCATATTTATTATCAAGTAAGTGGTCAAACACATAAATTCTTGATTAGTGTATTTTTCTTCATTAACATATTAATATTTCTAGTTGTTAGTAATAAAAAGTATAAATTATATATTTTTATATTTTCATTTTGATATAAATTTGGAACAGTCTAGTATTGTAATTAATCAAAATTCAAAGAGTGAACTGAAAAAAACATTAGAATATGTCTAATTTTTTAAAAATGATATAAATATCATTCACAAAAAAAATCTTGACAGTGCGGAACATATATGATATCAATTTATGTAAATTGAATAAAAAAGATACAATTGATTAAGAAATAAGTTCAAAATAAACTATTATTTACATGAAAACTATATATGATATAATTTATCATTTACAACTATTGAATATACTGAATAAATGAGGGGGAGTATCCAACTCATCTGCGTATAACTTATATGTTCATCACCTCCTACTAACTACTTATTTATCTTGAAACTTTAACTTGTACGTGTTCCAATAACAGAGCCACTTGCACTCACCAATCCCAACACAGATAAATGGCTAAGAAAGGCTAAGAAAGTTACGGACACATAAGTCATATATAACTCAACAACAAACTCCCGTTTTCCCAATGAAGATGATCACATCATGATAGATATATTTTTTTGTGCCTCGTGTTCAAAAATGTTCTGGCCGTAGCTCTCTCTCCCCCACGCCCACCAGCAGAAGGCCTTCCCCACCGCTCTCCGCGTCTTGCAACTCGTGTCCACTGAGCCCACCGCCCCCCTCCGCGGCGCCCCCCCGCCTCATCCAGAGCTGCATGGGCTCGCTCGGACCCGCATTTCGAGCAAAGATCGAAGCTTTCGACGACCCACTTTCCCTCTTTGGCGAGCTTTACAGGCGAGCCTCCCCTCTGGACTCCGCCTCTGCCGCCAGCGTCCTCAGCTTCTGCGGCGGCAATGGCGATTTGACCAGCGGAATGCAGCTCCATTCCCTCTGCTTGAAGATCGGTATCCACGGCTCCGTCGCCGTGTCCAGCTCGCTGATCCGTCTCTATTCGAGATGTGGCAATTTAGTCTGCACGCCAGGTGTTCGACGAACTGCCTGTGGCAAGCATGGCATCATATACTGCGCTCATTACTGCGTTTGGGCGGCATTCACGACCTGTGTTCTGTTTCCTCCTCTTCAACGAGATGGGAGCAGCGTCTGATTCTGATCCCAATGACTTCACAACTGCGAGCATTCTCGTGTGTGCACAGACGTCGGTTGCCTTGGGCTAGGGAGGAGTGTTCATGGTCTTGGGATGAAAATGGGGTTTGAGGCATATCCCCATGTTGGCAATGCATTGATATCGATGCATGCAAAGTGCGGGAGCATCAGGGAGGCGGGCTGTGTGTTTGAGAGGATGGAGTGGAAGGATTTAGTGTCGTGGAATTCTATGATTTCCGGGTTTGCGCAGTATGGCCTTGCTGCGAAGGCGTTGGATTTGCTCCAAGAGATGGAGAGGATGGAGACATTTAAACCTGATGCCATCACCTTCCTTGGTGTGCTATCCTCATGCTGTCATGCTGGTAGGTAGCATCGTCTCTCCAATATTAACACGACTTTAATTAGATCTGAGGAATATGATCCTACAAATAGGTTGTTTACTTACATAAAAGAATAAAATCATATTCGAGAATAAGTGTATCCATGTTTTTTAATATCCAAAGAACAACCATTGAGGTTAATGATCAACCAAAATTTTAATAAATTTAGCAAAAAGTTGTACAAAAAGCTAGATATTCATACAAATAAATCCTCCCAAAATCCCAGTGAACAAGAAACAGAGTGAACCTATTTCTCCATGTAAGGGCGACTACATCTGAAAATCATGTCATTCTTTGGAAGCAACAAGGGCCATTGATGGCCAACAACCCAGCATGCTCCATGATCTAGCATCTGCTATTTGAAAAATGTCCTTTACCCGGTCTCAGTTGCGTGAAGGACAACTTTTGCAGTGTCAATAGCTATGTAATTTAAATGTTTTTTTAGTAAAGTTTTGGATAATGATCATTAACCCTCATTTTTTTCGCCTTGTTCATACGTAGCCTCAAAATTATAAATGGATCCTCTATGTAAGTTTTAAAAAGTACTCGAATCATATAAGTGTTGAATCGTGTTACTTCCATAAAAGATAACACGTGTAGTATAATTTATCAAAGAAATCTATCCCCATTAACATGAGTTGTCTCCTATACTTGTAGGTTTTGTAAAGAAAGGATACCTCTGCTTTATCTCCATGTTCAACCATGGTGTAGGACCAGGTCTTGATCATTGAACTTCATCAAGCTCATGCCACTTCGTCCAAACACAGTTATATGGGGATCACTGCTTTCAGCATGCAAAGTGCATGGGAATGTCTGGACATTATGGCTGCATGCAGCCGGCTTATACTGGAACCAGAATGTGGCCCTACCCACGTACAACTTGCAAACATGTATGTGACAATAGGATGTTGGAGTGGTGTCGCTATGGTGAGGAAGTTGATGAAGAAAAGGGGGTTGAAGACAAGCCTGGGTTCAGTTGGATTGAGGTGGGAGACACAACTTATAGGTTTATAGCAGAAGGAAAAGGAGATAACAAGGTCAGTAAGGAAGTGTATGTGTTGGAAAGTTTGGATGAGCATATGAAAGGCCTTTGCCTTCTCCCAGAGTTGGAATTGGAGCTACAAGCTGATGCTCTTGATTGATAAATGCCACCGTTGCTAACTACTTTTACCTGCTTTGCTGGAGATAATTGGTAAGCATGAAACAGAGCCAAGCCTCAGGTTCAAACCTGAAGTAGAGACTCGGGACTGTTTCTTAAAATTTCCACCTGTCACTCTCAGCACACAACTGATGCAAATCAGTGAAGGATGGAAATGCAACAATGCCAGTTCAAGCCTTATCAACATATTGCATCTAATCACTGGTTGGAAAGGATTCATGATCTATTGTAGGCGGATCCAGTAATAATAGTAATACTGACCCACATTTAGAATCACGTGATACGTTCAATGAGTGCATTGGTCGAAAGATGATGGGTGCGCGGTAAGAATTCCCGACAGAAGGGTTCTGATACAAAAGGTGAAGTTGGCCCATCTGATCAGTCAATACTGAAGGTTAGTCCAACTGTAAAAGTTTTACATTCACTGCTATACGCTGTTTGATGTATCTGAAATTTGCATGAGGTCCTTTCTTCGCTTATTGGGGTCCGAACTAGTTCCAATAAGTATATTTATACAAAGTTAAATGAAAACGCTCTTCTGTATCCATAGTTAAGACCCTTATGGAAAATTTCACCTAATATTTGAGTAACTTGGAGCATTGTAATTATTTTTTTTGAAAAAAGCGGGGTGTGAGCTCGAGATGAGTCACAAGCTAATTGAAATACAAATAAAAACGGGTGATTACAAGGACGAAGCCTCACATAAAGCCATGACATTAAAATCAACATCTTCTCCACATGACAACGCTCCTGGCAAAACACAACCCTATTTTGATAGAGCCAAATCAGCTTAAGGATACCAAATTGTTGCCGAAAATCGTCACACACTCAAGTATAAGCAAATAGCATAGACTCCCAAAATTCGTTCGAAGACAAACACCATGACCGAGGTAAGTCTGAGCGGTCCCATAGTTCGACAGAGAACAAGCAATCAATAAAGAGACGATTCTTGTTCTCCAGAGATGTCACACATCACCCAAGTTGAACCAGTTGACTCTGAGTGCCCGGGTGGTAGGGACGCAAACGAATATAGTTATATTCGTATTCGTTCGTATTCGTATTAGTTTTTAAGAGGATATGGTTCTTGTTTTTGTAAAACAGACGAATACGAATACGAATATTCTAAACAAATTTTTCGCGGATACGAATCCGAATACGAATCTTGGATGCGAATACGAAAAAAAAAGAATTCGATTATGAATACGAATATTCGTTTTATATATTAATTATTTTAAAATATACTTATTAGTTTAGGGTTTATTCATCCCCCAAATCATCCCCCCACCCCAACGCCCCTTCCCTCTCCCCAGGCTGCCGCCCACCGCCTCCTCCTACGGCCACCCTGCTCTGCCAGCCACCTCCTCCTCCTGCGACCCCACTATCACCCACCACCCCCTTGCGCCCCCCTGCAGACAGCCATCGCCGCCTCCTCCTTGCGGCCCCATTGCCGCCCATCGCCCACCACCCAACACCGCCTCCTCCTGTGCCCCCCGCCCCTGCTGCAGCCCCCGTGTCGACCATCTCCTCCCCCCTACGGCTCCGCTGCCGCCCCCTGCCGCCCACTGCCCTCTTGCAGCCCCCTGCCGCCATCCCCACCCAGTGCCGACCATCTCCTGATTCTCCTCTCCCTGCGGCCTTGTTGCCGCCCCCCAACCGCCCGCTGCCCCTTTGCAGCCCGCTGCCGCCAGCCCCACCCCCGTGCCGACCATCTCCTCTCCCTTCACTGCAACCGCTGCCTCGCCTCGCCCGCCCTCTTCCCTTCGTTGCAGCCGATATGGTATAACATCTTTTATCTTATAATGTTCATTCCATTCTACCATTTTCTTATGTGATTGCACAAGAGGATCTCTAATATTATGGTATATAATGTAGATTTTATACACCACATACTGCTTGTTTGAATCATGGAATGTAATTAAACAAAAGATGGAAGTTACGCGGAAGTGGTCACCAAGTAATCTAGGTACATTTTTATTTATAATTTAATATTCATGTTAAAGTTAACATCCGTTTAATATTCGTATTTGTTCGTAAAAGATTCATTTCGTATTCGTATTCGTATTCGTATTTTGAGGATATGGATCTTGATTTTTTACATTCGTGTAACATTCGTATTCGTAAAATAATATGGATATGGTTATGGTATGACCTGAATTGGCATTCGTATTCGTTCGTTTGCATCCCTGCTGGGTAGTTTGTTGTCACGCTTCATCTACCATAAGCAAGGCCTTAAATGTCGGATCTCGATTTCGTTTTGGTAAATCAAGAAAGAGAAATTCGGTGAAATTTCAATGGAATTTCGGTGAAATGGCTGAAAATTGGGAAAACTACTTGAAAAATTATTTTTTAAAAATAAAGATTTCTAATATTCTTTAACTAAAAAGATAGTTTGTTGCTAATGGTAACATACTAATATGATATATTACATTAAATTTCCATCCAATCGTCCCAACAGTCAAAAAGTAATATGCTGCTCAGAACTAGAACCGGATTTGGATCCGTAATTAGAAGCCATTGATTTCTCCTCTTGAACATGAAGAGAATGGTGACATGTGAGCACATCTTCAATATGAATGAGGTGAGAAATATGATAAATACTAATTAAAATATACATATAAAAAAAAAGAAAAAAATATCTTCAGTTAAAGCTTTAATTGAACTTTTAAATCATGTGTCTAACTTGGTTTGGATAAAAATATAGAACTAATTAAAGAAACTTCTTTAAATAATGCAAATTACTCTAATATCTCGACACATTAGCAAATAAATAAGTGAAAATTCATTAACATATGCAAAATTCGATGAAAGTAAAGGATGGATTCCCTTATTTTTATTGTTTCGTCGAAACGACGTGTAATTTCGATGAAATTTCGTTGACATTTCGGTGATATTTTATTGAAATCCCGAAAAAAGAAATAAGGGAGTGTTTTGATTTCGGTGACCTAGAGAAATGGAATTTTCGTAGACTTTCGGTGGAATTTCGTTGAAATTTGAGGCCATGACCATAAACACATTTTCACACAAGGTGGAATGGAATAATGTTAAATGAGTTGAACTACTTGCCCATTGTTGCCAATGCTCTTAGTAAGGAAGTGATAGGTCTTTTGTACAGAAAATCTCCCATCCCTACCAGTTGAGGGATCGTCAATGTCACCAAGATCGCATGCTAGTTTCATAAAGTCTTCAATGTATTGCTCAGAGAAAACCGATTGAAAGGAAAGGCACCAGCACCATACATCGTTCTGCTAAGTATCAACAACTCTAATATCTTGATCCTTGCAACTACAAATAGTTTAGGTTATCGGTTTGCCAATGATTCATCACCCGTCTAGTCATCCTTCCAGAAGCTAAAGAGGGTACTATCCCCCACAACATGTCTCATCATCCCCTAACAATTGATAACACCTCGTAGATCCCCTGTCGAAATATAGATGAATATAAAGTCATGTATGGATTGGCATTCAAACTCATATCTATGCCATAGATACCATGTACCAACTTGGCAAATAGATATTCTCGAGATCTCTATACCCAAATAATCCATTTCGCAAGGAGGGCTTGATTAAGTTCTTTTAACCTTTTAATTCTAAGGCCACTACAGAATTTAAATGTAGTGACCATGTCCCAAGCGACTGGTGAAAATATCGGGACTCCTGCTTAGCCCCCACCCTTAGAAATCGACGCATTAATCTTTTCCAGCGGTTTTCCCACTCCACATCGGTACCAGCACAACTGACAAGAAGATGGGGATAACCGACAAAACCAAGTTCACCAACACAAGCCAACCACCTTTCGCCTAGTGAAAGATCCAACCAATCAAGGATACAAAAATCAGTAGTTGGTACTCGATCGGTTGGATTATTGACTAAGGATTAACCGGCAGCCGGACGACTAATCGGATTTAGTCAGGCTTTAATCGGATTTGAATTTTATAATCATTTTAAATATATAAATCATTTTTATGTGTATATTCTTATATATTTACATATGCACAATTTTTATATTATCATAATGAAAGAAATGAAGTAATTGAAGTTAAATAAAAATAATAAGCATATAGAATACGTTTACTTTTAAAAAAGCATAAAAATAAAAAAATATATGGTATCTCCAAGCTAAATCGTACGACTAGTCGGCCTAGTCAGAGTTAGTTAATGTTCGATCGACCACCCCACTGACTAGACCAGTCGGATCTACTAATCGGGCCAGTCGGGAGACTTTACAACAATGCAACCAGTTGACATCAACCTTTTTTAAAAGGATTTATATAGGATTTTTAACACCACTACTGCTATGACTTTATAATTATCTGCTAGCCTTTTTATACTCATATTCCATAACTCCGATAAACTTACTGTGGAGAAGAGAAAGAATCGTTGTTTATTCCATAGGGCTAGGGTCTCTTATAGATAGAAAACCTTAGAGAGTGCAAGACGAAACATACATAGATACCCCTGAAGGGATACATGACAATAAAACATAAATATAATAACTAACACTCTCCCTCAAGTCGGAGCTTATCTGTCAATCAAGCTCTGGATACTAAGTACATGAGGCGCTTCCTTGGAATAGCCTTTGTGAAGATGTCTGCAAGTTCAAGTTCAGTGGAGATGTGTGGAGTGATGATTCGTCCTCTCGTACTGCATCACGAATTAAATGGTAATCAACTTCAATGTGTTTTGTCCGCTCATGGAAAACTGGATTGTGGCGATGTGCGTGGTAGACTTATTATCGTAGTAAAAGGGTACAAGAGCGGCGACTGACAAGCCAAGTTTTGTTAGGAAAGAGACAAGCCATGTGATCTCAAATGTGGCGAGCCATTGCCCTATATTCTTCCGCACTGGATCTGGAGACCATTGTCTGCTTCTTATTTTTCCAAGTGTCAAGGTTGTCCCCAACAAACATGGAGTATCCTGTAATGGATCAATGGTACTCAGGAGAGCTAGCACAGTCAGAATCTGTATAGGCAGAGATATTAGTGTGCCCATTCACCCTATAGAAGAGTCCATGCTCGGGGGATTCCTTCAAATATCGAATGATCAAAAGAACATCTTGCCAGTGACTGTAAAGAGGCTTCTCCATATGCTGGCTTGCTTTTGCTCATGACATATGATATATCTGGCCTAGTAATAGTGAGATAGAGAAATTTTCCACTAAGCTTCTATATTGTGTTGCATCCTCAAAGCTGGATCAGTAAATGATGAATGTTTTCAACTTCTGCAGGGATGCCATATGGCTTGCATCCATGTAGTCCTGCCTCAGTCAGAATATCGAGCAATACTTTCTTTGTGAAAGAGTCCCTTTGCAGTGCGTATTACCTCAATGATAAGAAAATAACGAAGTTGGTCGAGATCTTTTGTGACAAAGACCTTCTGGGAGGAAGGTCTTGGTCTCTAGAATATCGTTATTATCATATCCTATGACAACCATATCATCAACATATACAACAAGAATGACAATGGCAGTAGACCGTCGTCTAACAAAGGCAGAGTAGTCAGATGTTATACTCTGAAAGCTAAGTGTGTTGATCTCCATTAGTGAGCCTGTCAAAACATGTCCGGGGGCTTTGCTTCAAACAATAGATGGCCTTGCGTATCGACATACACACTCCTCCTCGACTACATAACCTGGTGGTTGCATGATGTAGACCTCCTCAAGGTCACCATAAAGAAAGGTGTTCTTCACATCAAGTTGGTAAATAGGCCACTCCTTGTTTGCAACAAGAGAGAGTATGGTACATAATCGACCTCATTCTGGGAACGAGTGAGAATGTCTCAAAATAATCAACCCCAAATGTTTGTGTGAAATCATTGGTAACTAGTTTGGCTTTCAACCTGTCAATGGACCCATCGGGCGATTGTTTGGTCGTGAAGGCCCATTGACAGGGCGATTGCTAGGGAGTGAATTCCCAGGGGGCACGTCATAAGATCCTTTGTGCCCTGGGAGTTGAGTGCATCCATCTTATCATCCATGGTCTGTCGCCAACCATGATCCTGCATTGCACTGAGATGATCTCTGAGAATGGAAATAACATTCAGAGCATCTGCAAATCTCTTGTCACAACTAGATAAGCCGTCAATAGAAGTAAAATGTGACATAAAGTGATACATACATTGCCTCTTTTGCTTGCGTAGATCTATATGAAGCTCCTCAGGTACGTCCAGAGCAGCAGTGGTGGGAGCATTCGAAGTGATCATATCATCATGCATACAAGGGACAAGCAAAGGTACAGACACTGGTATAAAAGGTATAGAGGTATGCTGGCGGGTATAGATGATTGGTGGAGGAGGGAGGTCCAGATGAATGTCACTTACAGTCTTTGTGAAATAACTTGTTTGCTCAAAGAAGGTGACATCAACAGACACATAGTATCGACGCCCTACATGATCATAACATCGATAGCCTTTCTGGTTACTCGAGTACCCAAGAAAGACGCATTTGATCGCACGAGAGGATAATTTTCCAGCTACATGAACGTTATGAACAAAGGCAATAAAACCAAAAATTTACAGAGGTATGGGAAAGGAAGACTCAGTAGGGTAGAGTAAGAAAATAAGAGTTCCCCCTCCGAGAATAAATGAAGGAATACGATTGATGGGATAAACTGCAGTTAGGATAGCATCCCTCAAATAGTATTTAAGAACACTCATTTGACCAAGAGATCTTGCAACATTTAGCAGGTGTCGGAGTTTCCTTTCAGCTATACCATATGCTGTGAGGTATACGGACATGAGGTTTAGTAAACTGTTCATTGGGCGCAAAGAAAGAGGACAAGTCTTGTTGGGTCAACTCAAGAGCATTGTCAGTACGAATGATCTTAACACAGGTAGGAAAGAAAGTTTTAACACATTGAAAGAAATTCTGACAATTTTATTTATCTCCGAATGCTCCTTTATTAGATACACACAAGAAGATCGACTATAATCATCAAGGAAAACTATAAAATAGTGACAATCGCTTAATATTCGGATCGGATAAGGTCCCCAAGCATCACAATGAACAAGATAAAAGCAGTAGTACTACGGGGCTCGATGCGAATAGGAAACGAAGCCCGATATTGTATTCTCGAACTCACACGCCTCGCACTAAAGGTCTTCAGAGTAGAGAGTTCACGAAACATCATGGAGATGGCCTTAGCAGAGGGATGCCCAAGGCGCAAATGTCATAGGAGCGGGTCTTCAGAGATAGACGCATCATCGGTAAACTTTGAGTTCGAGGACATGTCAACATAATATAGGTCATTCTTCTTATGACCCCCACCAAAAATCTATCTCGTCCAGATGTCCTGAAAATAGCTACAAAGCTCATCAAATATCACGCGGTAATTAAGCTCAACACAAAGCTTATGAGCTGACAACATGCTAAGAGGGTAATCATGAGCATAATGGACCCTGAAAGTCGGATCTTGGAAGAAATTCCATTGTTCTGATAGTAGTAACCAATGATCGAGTCCCATTAGCGACTCGAACTGACTTCATAAAAGTAGATGGCATGGGAGGAGGTTAGCAAACTACCTTCTTCAGTCAGATGGGTAGAGGTATCAGAATCAATAATCCAAGCTGAAGCAGAAGTGATAGCAGAGTTGGCTACTGTACCTGAAGGGGTAGCCAGAGCAACAATGGTCGTGTCACTAGAGGTAGTAGCATGGAGTCTGAAGAATCTACATCACATGGGGAGTAAATATGCTTCATTGAGACATACAATCTTGCCACTGGAGGTTACTGCAGGCGACCGCTCTTCCGTATCATTGGCATTCTCATAGGCATTATTGGCGTGATAAGAAGGCACACCAAACTTCTGTCAGCATCTTTCAGACGAGAGGTTCCACCGACCATAATGAGTGCATGAGGCAACTGAATCTTGCTCAGGGCCACGGTCAAAGTCGCATCCTCGTCCAGATTCTCGTCCACGACCGTGGCCTAAATTATGATTGTGTCCTCCTCGAAATCCGTATTTGCCTCTTTTCTGAGATGAGGTGACGTGAGCAGATACTCTGTTGAAGGTAAGACGGAAGATCGGGAAGCAGATGTCTTCAATTTCCTCAAGCTGGCCAAAGATGGCCATCATCATTGACAATGTGTCTAATATAAGAAATGCTCCTTTGCTGCTTGGTACCTAGAATGTAGGCCATCAAGAAAGCTATATACCTGCCAGTCAGAATGCTCTTATGCCTATTTGGTACAACATGAGGGCTGAAATATAGCAAGCTCCTCATATAAGCTGGAGAGATGCATGTAGTACTCAATGAGGGTGAAATCACCCTGAGATGCCACCCAGATTCGTAAGGTGTGACTTCGTATTCTTCTAGGAGTATGTCTGCTCGAGATCCTTCCACATTTCCTTAGCCGTATTTTTGTGAAGAAGATTGGAGGCAATGTAAGCCTCAACACCTTTGGTCATTCGGTTGATAACCAAGTAGTTATCTGTCTGTCAATTGTCATACTCTTTGTCCTTTTCATCCAAAGGATATGTAGTCATAATGTAGAGTTTTCTCTGACCACCAATGAACACCGTAAAAGATCGAGACCAGAGCACGTAATTTTATGTACCTTTGAATTTGATAGCAGTGCCTTATGCCATAATATTCATGACCAAGGGCTTTACCCTCGGTGGAAGAAGATGTCATGGTGATCTTAGTAAATAAAGATCTTGTACTTGAGTAAGGATGCATATGGGGGCTGAGAAGTGCCCTTGATCTCACGTTTGGATGTGACAAAAGGTTTGAAAATTGTATTTCATAGCATCTCAAGAGAAAAAATAAGGACCTTACGGCAACAACTGTGGTCCTAGGAGGTTCCAACGACGGCGTGGAGGCCCTAGAGGGCTGGTGGCAACGGCTGGAGGCCCTGGAGGGTCGTTGCTGGTTCTTCGTGGACTCTTGGATGCGGCTATAGCATCTGTGACGGCCCAGGGGGCTACAATGATTGTTGGCAGTGGCCTAGGGGTTGTTGTAGCAGCCCTGGGATGGCTGCAACAGCTGTTGTGACACCCTAGAGGTTGTTGCCTGCCCTGGAAGGTGCTACAACAGAACAGAACACCCTTTGAGGTTGGCATCATTTATAGAGGAGTCTACGTGGGGCCCTAGGCGAGGAAGAAGGGCCCGTGCAAGCACTGGGAGAGGCTTGAAGGTGGCGACGGGATGGGAGTTAGGTCAGAACCTCAGTCTACGACCATTACTCTAATACAATATGGAGAAGAAAAGAATCATTGTTTATTCCGTAGGGCTAGGGTCTCTTATATATAGAGAAAACCTTAGGTCCCGCTCGGTTGGGGGTTAACCCCCCAATTTGGACGGGTTACCTCCCAAACCCCACATTCCTAACCTACTAGTGGGGCCCACTCCCTTCCCTCAAAAAAATTATATATTATACCATCATATCATCTAAAAATCATAAAATATTCAACTTCTACTTACTATTCCAAACATCAATACAATCACATCACAATAGCTACCCACTTTTTTCAAATTTTAATACAATCATATCATAATAACTACCAACTTTTTCAAATTTCAATACAACCACATCATACAAACCCTCCCAACCCTTAAACCCACCAACCAAACACACAAACATAAAAATGATTTATCCTCCCCCGGATAACCCACGAACCAAACACACCCTTAGAGAATACACGATGAAAAATACATAAATACTCCTGTTACCGAATAATAAAACGTAAATATAACAAATCTAACACTTGCTAACTCTTGAACACGATCTTTGTGGGCTGATCTCATTCATTTAGCATTAAAGTTAATGGAATCAGTCAAAAAAGGTGATACTAATACTACTTGTTTATAAAAATTACTGTTATATCCTCTCCTTCCTCTCCCCTCAACCCATCCTCCTCGCCCTCCAACCCTCCTTCCCTCTAACACCACCACCTCCTCTTCCCCTCCCCTCCTCTTTGTTGCTTCGTCTCCAGAGATATCTCCTCCCTCTGTTGTGCCATCACCACTGACGTCCCCTTGTCGCCACGTGTCAGGCCAATCTTCGTGGGGCTCCACATCCTTCGATCGAAACGCACCGACCCTCTTCTCCTCTCCTTTCTTGTGTTGCCTCAAAATGAGGTGGTCCTCCCTAGAGGACGAGGTGTCTCCCCGAGGCCCGCAAGATCGATGCGTGCCTCGTCTACGATGGGATTGGTGTGGTAGTGGGGAACCTCACTGATGTGGCAACATGCAGGCATATTGACGGCTCTCGTTGAAGAAAGGAACTATGATGGAGTGTGAGACACCATAGGGAGGTTGTAACGGGTGAGGGGTTGGGGTCTCTCTGGAGGGAGTCGTATCTGTAGAGGAGGTTGAACCGTTGAGGGAGAGATAGGTCCATAAGACCTTGGCACCAAGGAAGATGTCAGAGGGGGAGTGAGGGGAGGAGAAGATGAGTTGATGGAGTTGTTTAGAGAAGGGAGTGTACAGATAAAGGCACTAGCCTTGTCGTATAGTGAATTGTTTTGAACAGAAAGGAGTTGGAGGACCACAATGGTAAGCATGGCATCGAGGGCATTCAGGGTCAAGTGGTGGTGGCGGTACCCAACAATGCCTAGCTTGACGATCATGGACACCGATCCTTTGAGCCTCTCTTATCGATGGCCATTCCAAATGGAGTGAATGGATACAATGTGGAGGGGAAGAAGAAAGAAGATCTACCGTTGGATGTATGCATTTTTTATGTGGTTAGATTAACTCACGGAGATTGACTCAAAAAGAGTTAGAATTGATGGTAGGCGTCATGGTATAAGATAGAGCAAGTTTATAAAGATCGTGCATTAAATATGAAGTATATAGGGGTTATCGGGTAATTGTCAAAATTTATAGGGGCATGGTGTAAAAATCCCTTATAAATATTTCGATCGGCCAATATCATTTTAATTGGATGCATTTGATACTAGAGTCAACTTACTTTCACTAGTAGGGATCCATTGCGTTGCACGGGTGGACATTTATGAGAATGAAGTCAAAGTTATTCCTTCCTCATACAATATTGCCAAGCGAGTAGAAATGAGTTCAATTTATTCTTCTCCTTTGGGTTTAATAATATTTAGGTTACGGAAATAATATCACAAATATCAAATGTCAGCATCATCTCCATACATACTATCTCATAAAAAACCAAATCTAAAAAAATATTTTAATCTCCATATCAATGATTCGAACATACATGCAAATAAAAAAGAAACTGCATGTGCTGATGTATAGATATGTATACATAAAACAAGTCCGGAGCTTACGTAGAGGTATGCATATTTAAACTTGTACACTGCTACTGTTGTTCAACAACCAACAAAACCTCCCATCTACTCCTGCTGCCCCCCATCTCATATTGATCTTCCCCCAATCTTTTTCCATTGTTGCCTTCTGCTTCCCACAGGTATATAGATTAGACACAATGCTTCTTCGATCTCATGTACAATATGTCTTGTTAAAACATTCATCAACTTATTAGACCACATCGAAGCAATTATTCAGGAAAAATAACATTGAAGTGTGATGCTACCTCTGTGAGGGATATGTGTATTCGAAGGATGAGTTTCTCCCAGGCTATCAAAGAGGGGTAGTTGTTGCTGCTATTGAAAGTGGGGGAGGATGTGTCTTGAGCGCTGAGATGGAGATGTTCCGTGGTGGCAGGAGGCGTGTGTGTGGCCCTGACGTATATCATTGAGGGAGGGATCGGAAGGGATATGGATGCAGCTATGGAAATGAAAGAAAGTGATATCATGCAGAGAACCCCCTGTTCTTATTCTCCTCGGTGGGGGTGGAGGAAGTGGCTCAATGCACCGCTTCTCAATGCATCTATTGGGAAGGAGACGGATGGGTGTGGAGATAGGATATGTTCGGATATAGAGGGTCAAGAACAGAGGAGAAGGGATAAACATTGCCATAATTTGGATAAACATGTATACAATATTTGGAGATCACTTGAGATGATCCTCCTGTGGTGCCGCCACCGCCACCTGATGATGCTAGACGGGAACTTTGGCACCACAGCCACCCGATGATGCCAGACGGGAACTTGGCACTCTTCATCGTCTTGCTGCTTGTTTTCTTCATCCACATAAAAATCTGCATCCCCATCACCGTTACCACCTCTTGGGATTGTGCCGTCAACCTTCTCTCGTCATCATCTCGTGGACGTTCCCTCCCATGAACCCCCTGCCACTCCCAAAGGATCCCTCGATCAGGCGGCCTCTTAGGAGATGACGGACGATGACGGTGAGGAGCATGAGGAGGGGAGCAGAGAGATGAATGTCGGGGAAGAGTCATTGGGCAAGACGGGCGATGCCGGGAAGAGGAATGATGACATCTGTCTCGATCTGAGGCAGTGGGAGCAAGGGAAGCCATTTTCCCTTCTATTAGTTGTAGTTCCTCCATCCTTTTGCTTGCTGAGAGGGTTTTTTTATGGAAGAGAAGGAGGATAGGGAGACGGAGCTGTTGCAAATTTCTTTGGTATGTTGCAAATTTCTTTGGTAAAGATCATGATCTGATGGAGCTTCTTCTTAAGGCGGAACATGGTGGACTTCATGAGCTTGTAGGTGGGCACGTGAGAGGTGGTGGGAGTTGGAGGATGAGGAGCTTGTAGAGGCGAAGTCACGGAAGAGGGAGGAGCAACGAGCAAGAGTTAAGTTGCACGTAGCTTGTGTTGCGAGGAAGAAGGGGATAAGCTCGGCAGATAAGATCAAGGATATGGTAGGCATTAAAAAATTCGTCAAGGGTATAAGTGGAATAAAACAAATGTTAGATGAACAGTTCCGTCTACAGTGAGGCTCCCATGGGGCATTATATATAGTAAGATTGATCTACTGAGAATTTGGTTAGCCAATTGACCTGTAGGGCAGTAAAACCAGAAGCAAAGTCAGTCAAACAAACTTAACCCAACATCAATCGACTGATGCAGTTCACCAGCTGACCAAATTGCCAGCATTTCAAGTTATAATTAATCATTTGATTCTACGTTCAATGGTATGTTTATGGTTCACTTTATGATATGAATGTGTGAAGTAGACAAGTATATGGAAGGACATGCGCCCTAAACTGATGGTCGAGGTATTTTATTGTGGCAAGCTGCTCCAGTTTGAAATATCTAAAGCTTTGACCAATATTAATTATTAAGGTGCCATGGAAGACAGTTTCTCTAGATTATGGTAAATTTGGCTTGCCATTGACTGATTAAACGACTCAAAAGAGATATGAATAGTATCATGGCATGTAGAGCGTGAATGGATCATTCAACTGCTGCTGCTTGGTTAAAGATACCTGGGAGCCACGGGTCCAGTTTCAAATAAGTAATAAATTCTTTAGCTTGGAGTTTTTACTGCAATTTGCAGTATTTTGCAGTTTCATGCAGTCCCGGAAATGTGTAGGATTTCCTAGAATATGGTTGTAATATAATTTCCAGAAACTGATGCATGTCAGACGGATTGATCTCAAAGGTAAAATATTGTTTGTTATTTAAAGTTAGGGTTTTTTACCTGATAGACCCTATAAGATTTTTAAATTATCTCTACGACCTTTTGCACGACATAATTATTCCATCGACCTTGTAAATTACCTCAAGAACCTCCACGGGCTTCAAACATATTACCCAGGGTGTTCATGGGGTAAGAGTTGGAAAGTTTACGGGGTCGATGGGGGAATTAGATTGTTTCAAAGGTTGTGGAGATAATTGGCAAAGTTTTTAGGGTCTGCCGAGTAAAAATCTTTTAAAGTTAACGTAGAGATATGTTTATATTTCTTTTTTCTCAGTTTATTTTATTTCCGCCTATCTTATGTAATTTACCTATAGGTCTCTCTTCTATATAAGAGAGCCACCCTAGGGTTCCATGGAATATTATATAGTTCTCATTCTTTTCCCAGCATGGTATCAGAGCAACAATCCTAGATCGGAGCTCTCATACCCTAACACTAACCCTAGCCGCCACCTTCAAGCCTCTCTCTCCACCGCATCAGTCACCGTCGTCGAACACCTCTCGGCGTCGTTGCTGTTGCTGCCCAATCTCCTCTTGGTGCCACCGCTGTCGCTGCAGGGTTCTCCTCTCCACCGCCACCACCGTCGCTGTCGAGTTCTCTCCACCGCCGCCGGATCCTCGTGTGTCGCAACCCATGCCACCGCTGGCACCTCTCCCTCGTCGCCATGCGTGGTCTCTGCATCCATTGCACGTGATCCGCGACCGTCAACTGTGGTATCCGCATGCATCCTCTGCTGATTCCATCGTGTTTCGCTCCTTGGTGATGGGATTGGTTGCATCCTAGGTATACACATGCAACTAAATCCATGTATGTCTGTGTAGAAATATTTCTTTTAGTCTACAAAACCTATTTTTCTCCATCCGACAGTATGATGCCTCGGATGGTGCAAGGTGTCATTGATGCTGGCCTCACTGCGGGATTTCGGAAGGAAGGTTTATGTGTGCCTATTATTCAATTCGCGGACGACACCATTTGCTTCATTGAAGGGAACTCCGACTCGGTGGCTGGGATGGCGCATACGATCTCCCTTTTCGGTGATCTTTCGGGAATGACGATTAATCTTGACAAATGCTGTATGGTGCCTTTTGGTTTGTCGGCGCCTGAGGAGGCCGACTGCAGCCGTATCCTTGGCTCGCGGATTAGGGAGCTCCCTCTCCCTTACCTCGGTGTTCCTCTTTCGATTGGACGGAACCGCCTTAATGACTGGAGGGTGATCTTGGAGCGGGTTGAATCACGCTTGGCTGGATGGAAGGCTTCCTTGCTTTCCCGGGGCGGTCGCCTTGTTCTTCTGAAGTCGGTTCTCTCTGCAATTCCCATCTACTTCCTTTCGGTTCGAAAGTTGCCGGTGGGTGTTCGGGTACGTTTGGAAAAGTGCATGCGAAGATTTTTGTGGGGGCGGGCGGACGGCAGCGGCAGAGGGATTCATTTGGTTGCATGGGATGTCGTTACTCGGCCCAAGAAATTGGGCGGCCTTGGCGTTCGCTCCTTGGATCGGGTGAATGAGGCCCTGCTCTTGAAATGGGTGATTAAGATATGGGGCAAGGATGATTCCTTCTTTGGCAACGTGCTGCGTGCGATTTTGGGTGAGGACTGGAACTCCTTCATGCGCGGGAGCCGCCCTGTTCACTCTTCCCCCTTTTGGCGCTACATCTTTGATATTTATCAAAAGAATTGCTCTTTGTTCTCTCCGGTGCTGGGATCGGGTTCTATTTTCAAATTCTGGCTGGACGACTGGACGGGGTGTGGCGCATTCCGGTCTCTCTTCCCGCGGCTTTTCTCCTTGGCAGTGTTCAGAAAGGCGGCCCAGGCGGCCGCATATGCGGCCGCATATGCGTAGGCGGCCCCCCTACCGCACCGAGTATGCTATACTCGGTCAATATGCGGGTCTGGGGGTATACTCGGCCGAGTAAACCGCATATGCGGCCGCATATGCGGCCGCATATGTAATAGAGGTAACTATTTGCTTCTCCACCATCTTCTCGACTTCCACATGGGTTGCTCCTCCGCCATCTTTTTCTCCTATGCCAAGGTTTGTTGATTGATCTATTTAGCTCTAATCTCTCTATTTTTTAAATTTAGCATCAACAAATCTCTATTTTTTAGATTCTCCAACCACAACTCTAACTTCTACATTATCTCATAACTGCATGAATATCGAATAAATTACATGTGTATCTTAGATCTTTTTAGGATAAAATGAATATAGATGCCAGATTTGCATGGAATTTTTAACTGCACGGAACAAATTACATATATTTAATTTAAATGGTTGAATTTTTTAATATTTGACTTTGAGTAGACAAGTACATGATTTACTAAAATATGAAGGTTCATGGTTGTGTTTACTAACAATGTTACACTTCAAAAAAAGGTTTCCTTCCAATTTGGACAAGGATATCCACCATTTTTTCTTTCTTCAATCATTTTACAACATTTTACTCTCTCCACTGTTAACTTAACATTTTTGTCTCTTGGAAATGGATGACCTTTGAAAATGCTTTGGTTGATATCACATTGTACAATAAAGTATTCACTTCATATTTCTTCTATGTTATATTTTTTAAACATAAATATCTACTGTTTGAAATTATTATTATATTTTTAATTATTTTTAATTAAAATAATAGAAACCGCATAATCCGCATATACTTCCGCATATACTTCCGCCTACCCGCTTACTCGCTCCAGACCGCCTGACCGAACGAATACCGCATACCGACTTTCTGAACCTTGCTCCTTGGCGTCTAACCGCCTGGCCACCATAGCCGACTACTGGCTCAACGACGGCTGGTGCCCCACTTTCTCGGGGTTCCTTTCGGACCAACGCGCCAACGACCTGGCCTCCCTGCTGGAGGCTCTTTCCTCTTCCACCTCCCCCTCTGGCGGGAGGGACCACTGGGCTTGGAGGGATGCTCCGTTCTCCTCTCGCAAGGCCTTCTTTGCTTTGCTTCCGACTCCTCCTCCCCTGGATGCTTCCTTGGCTCGTGACTGTGCTCTCTTTTGGGGGCTCCGCCTGCCCTCTAGGATCACCTTCTTCTTCTGGGTTTTTCGGCATAGGAGGCTGATGACTCGTGACCGGTGTGCTTCCTTCCTCCACACTCCAAGCATGCTGTGCCAGCTCTGTGGGGTGTCTGATGAATCGGCTGACCACCTGTTCTTCCTTTGTTCATCGGTGTCTCGGGTTTGGGACGAGGTTGCTTGGGCTCGCGCGGCCGATACGGAAGACTTCTGCAATATCCTTTGGGCCAACAGAAGGAGACCCCGCTCGCATTTGCTGGGCCCTTTGGCGCGCCTTTGGTCGATCTGGAGGGCTCGCAACGACTCCATTTTCTCGGGCGCGCGCTTCTACGAGGAGAATGTCACTTCCGCGGCTACCATGTTAATTACTGATTGGTCTAGCTAGTTAGGCCTCGGGGCCGGTTGTCGCATTCCTTGTTTTTAACTTTGGTCTCTCCTTCTTCCTCCCTTCTTCCCCCAGTCACGTTGTAAGTATCTCGTTCTCTTTAATAAATTATACTGGGGTGAACACCATCGAGTGTCTCCCCCTTCTTTGAGCTTTCAAAAAAAAATGTTCGCCACATGCGCTTTCAGAGGTCCAGCGCTAATTGTCAAGGTGGACGGAACAAATTATGAAATATGGGTCGTGCACTCATGGAGTCCACGAGTAAGAACTATATTCTTATCGAGGAAGAGCCGACTGAGAAAACTGGGGCCAACACCTCGTGGGAGGCAGATGATGCTTATGTCAATGTTTGACTATCTGGTACATTAACGATAGAGATCACCAATGATGTGTTATATTAGCCCGTCGTCAAGGCAATATGGGATATCCTCGCGGCCTTTTATGCCCAAGCAAGGAATGTGACAAAGATCCTGCAGCTACAATACGACATATTTACTGTCAAACAGAATGGACAGACCCTTCATTCTCTATACATGTCCCTGTGTGGAATGTTTGGGAAACTCCACAGTTTCATGCCTCTCTCATCTACTCATGAGCAACAGAAGGCATTAGAAATGTCATTATGGTTGATGCATTCCTAGCAACACTTGATTTAGAGTATGAGGCGATTCGTTCATAGATACCTGTGGATGCTATTATTCCTCCCATGGAGTAAGCTTTCCGCAGACTCAGCAGGATCACCGTCTCATCGCCTGCTACTAGTCAGATAGCCTCTCGTGGTAGAGGGGTCTCTTCACAGTTTCGTGGTCGTGGACTTCATGGTAGAAGAGGTCGTATTCATCAGCCCTGCACTTACTGTCATCACCTTGGGCACACAGAGGATACATGTTACTCGAAGCATAGTTTTCCTACATCAGCTCGTGTAGCGGAGCAGGTTGAGTCTCATGCAACTCTTTTGAATCGGAGGTTTGATGACCTAGTAGATAGATTGATCGACATTATGCCTCCTGCTAGTCCCATTGCTTCCTCACCTTCTCTAGATCACTCAGATGTTGTTGCTTCTGCCTCTGCCAGTACCTTTGTCACTGCCAATACCTCTGGTAACATCTATGTTCTTACTACTTGTCATGGATCTGATATTAGAGAATGGATTATGGACTCTGGGGCAACACATCACTTGTATGGAGACAGAGATCAACTTGCATCTTACAGGCAGGTTCCTTTAGGGAGAACTGTTGTCATAGCAAATGAGACTCATTTCTCAATTACAGGACATGCGGAGATCAATTTGACGTCTTTGATGCGTCTGCATAATGTGTTGCATGCACCTGACTTTTCTATGAATTTATTATTTATTAGTCAGATTACGAAGGATTTGCATTGTCGGCTATTTTTGACCCATTGTCTCTTGTATTTCAGGGCATTCTTACGGGCTCGGGCATGGTGATTGGATGGGGTCGTGAGCAGGGAGGCTTCTATCGACTGGTCCGAACTCCACATGCATGCATATGCTCTCATTCTATCGAACCAGACTCTTCTTTCATGTGACCCCCACTCTTTGGTCACCTTCCCCTTCAGAAGATGTGTCAAGTTCTCCCTTAGATCTAGTCTCGCTCATACTTCCAATACGAGGCATGTCAGTTGGGGAAGTACCATCGGTCCACCTTTCCTAGTCGTCGGAGTCGGCGCAATAGCTTCCATTTTGAGTTATTTCATGTTGACATTTGGGATCCAAGTCGTGTTCCCGATCACCAAGGACACGTGTTTTACCTAGTTACCGTTGATGATTTTTCTCATTTGTCATGTGTCTTTTTATTGAAGAATAAATCTGAGACTGGGGATGTGATTAGAACTTTTATCAATGAAGTGCAGAATGTTTTTCTTCTTCTGTCAATTTTGTGAGAACTGATAATGCATTGGAATTCTTTACTCATGCACTCTCACAATTCTCTTTATCTTGTGGTATTGTTCATCAAACATCATGTGCCTATACTTCTCAACAAAATGATGTTGCAGAAAGAAAGCATCGCCATTTACTTGACGTTACTTGAACTCTTCTTATTCAGAGTCGTGCCCTGCATTCGTTATGGGTGATGCAGTTCTTACTGCTTGTTATCTTGTGAATCGCATATCCTCGTCTGTACTGGGTGAGAAAATTGCTTTTTCCCTGACATTTTCAGAGGAGTTGTTCTCACTGACTCCTCATGTTTTTGGTTTTATTACGTTCGTCCATCTCCAAGTCTTGACAAGCTCTCTCTTAGAACTGTCAAATGTGTTTTTGTTGAGTACTCCATCCTGGACACAGATGGTTATAAATGCTATGATCTATTGTGTAGGAAATATTATGTTAACGCTGATGCCATTTTTTTTAGTCGGTGATGTATTTTTCTCCTACAGATGATAGGTTGATTTCATCAGATTGAAATGATGAGGTCTGCATGCCACCTCCTACGAGCCCATCACCACCTCCACCTGCGCATGTTGTTCCAACTCCATCACCACCTCCACCTCCACTTCCTACTCCATCTCCATCACCTCCTCTTGTACCGTCGCCTCCCATAGTAGTAGCTCCACCCTTGCCATGATACTATACACGTCGAGTTGTTTCTGCTCATGGTCATCATCCATTATCCAGCATGCTTTAGGTTTGTTCTGAATACATTATTTCTAACGATGGGTCTGGAGATGTGTCTGAGCAGGAATCTTTGTAGGAGACTAGTATATAGATTGAAGAGGCTCTCAATGACCTAGATACGCCTATTGCACTTCGGAAGCAGAAGCGTACATGTACCTCATATCCTCTCGCTTCCCAGGTTTCCTTTAATCGCTTGTCATAGGAATTCAAGAGATTCGTTGTTTCTCGCCGTGGAGATCCCACGAAATTAGCAGAAGGCCTTGAGAGACAGTCGATGGCATCTAGCCAGGGAAGAAGAGATGGTTGCACTACGTTCGCGTGGTATCGGGAGTTTGATCCCCGCTCAATGGGGTATCTATTGTCAGTTACAAATGACTGTTTACAGTAAAACACCATGCAGATGGGAGTCTTGATCGTTACAAGGCTAGATTGGTTGCACGAGGATTTACTCAGATTTTTGGGGTGGATTATCTGGACACATTTTCCCCTGTTGCTCACGACTCCACTCTACGAGTTATTCTTTCAGCTGTTATGGTCGGTGATTGGCCTTTATTTCAGATTGATGTTAAAAATGCATTCTTGTATGGCGATCTCCAGGAAGAAGTCTACATGCAGTAACCTCTGAAGTTTGCCGCTGAGGGGGAGTGTCAACAGGTTTGTAGACTTCACAAGGCAATATATGATTTTAAGAAGAGTCCAAGGGCATGATTTCAGAACCTCTCGGATCTAATTGAGAAGCAGGGATTCAAGATATCAAATGCTGATCATTCACTGATTGTACAGAGAAATCCTGAAGGTACAATTGTTATTATGGTCTATGTTGATGACATACTTGTTACAGGAGATGATTGTTGGTGGAAAGAGTTGTTGTATATTCCGAAGAACCCTGGGCTCTCTTATATAGAGACATCCTGTGGGTAAATTACATAAGATGGAATAAAGAAAATAAAAATAGCATAAAAGATACACCAACTACATAATTATCTCTACACTCCCCCTCAAAATGGAGCATAGATGTCAATCATGCTCAGCTTGGAAGTACACTTCTGGAATGGTCCTCTGAATAATGGCTTGGTGAATATGTCTCGGCAGTCTGCTCTCTTGAACTAACATGTGAAGTAGAAATCAGGCCCTTCTGGATCATATCTCTAGTGTAGTGGCAATCTACTTCAATATGTTTAGTTCTTTCATGAAAGGCAGGATTATTGGCAATGAACAATGCGACTTGATTATCACATTGTAGCTGCATGGGTAGAGGTACATCTATATGTAAGTTTTCTAATATAGCTCGAACCTACATCATCTCCGTACTTGCTTGTGCCATGGTCCTATATTCAGATTCAACACTCGATCTAGCCACAAATGTTTGTTTCTTGCTTTTCCAAGAAACTAGAGAGCTACCCACAAACACTGCAAAGCCCGAAGTAGACTTCCGATCCTTAGGGCATCCTGCATAATCAGCATCCGCACATGCCAAAATAGATAAATTTGTTTCCTTTCTAAACAACAACATTGTACCTGGAGACGACTTTAGGTACCTGAGTATCATATATATGGCATCCATATGTACCTGTCTCGGTTATTCCATAAACTGGCTTACCTGACTGACTGCAAAGGAAATATCAGGTCGAGTTATAGTGATGTAAAGAAGCTAACCTACCATTTCTCTATACCTTTTCCTGTCAACTTCCTTTATATCATTATCATATAATTTCATGCTGGGGTTCATAGGAGTAGTTGAGGGTCTACACCCAACCATGCTTGTCTCGATAAGCATATATGTAATATACTTCCTTTGGGTCTTCACAAGACCCTGTGCATTCCTGGCAAACTCCATCCTCAGAAAGTATCGTAGAGTACCAAGATCCTTCCTGACAAACTTGCGGCCCAAAAATGCTTTTGCCATCTTTACCCCCTTAGTATCATCTCCTGTAACCAAAATATCATCAACATGCACCATGATGACAACCATACCTCTGGGAGTCTTGTGAATTAACGAGTGATCCGAATTTGATCTCTTGAATCCTTGTTGTTCAATTAGATGGGAAAGCTTCTGAAACCACGCCCTTGGGCTCTGTTTAAGGCCATATATTGCCTTATGAAGTCTACACACCATATGATTCTCCCCCTCAGCAGCTAACCCCGGAGGCTGCTGCATGTAGACTTCTTCCTGCAGATCACCATACAAGAATACGTTCTTAACATCAAGTTGAAACAAGGGCCAATCACGTACCACCGCAACTGACAGAAGAATACGAAGAGTGGAATGACGGGAAACTGGAGAGAAGGTATCCATATAATCCACACCATATGTCTGAGTAAAACCTCACGCCACTAGCCTTGCCTTGTAACGATCAAGACTACCATCTGCGTGATACTTGACAGTGAATACCCATTTGCAGCTAACGACAGATGCTCTTGAGGGAGCGGTAACCAAGCTCCATGTACCCCGTGACTGTAGAGCAACCATTCCTCCTCCATGGAAGAACACCAGCAATCAATCTTCAAGGCATCCTGATAATTCCGTGGTATCTCCAAAGAAGACAAAGCCACTGCGAACTTCTGAAAGTCCCCCGTGAGGCGATGAAAGGAAACCTGGGAGGCAAGAGGATACGAAGCACAAGTCGTTTATGCTTCCGTATAGCAATAGGAACATCCAGATCATCAACCACTGTACTCGTTGGTTCACATTCCTCCTGCAATGATGAACCCTGCACATGCACACTATTCGACCCATTATTAGTAATAACATCTGGACATACCTTAGACGTGCTGGATAATTGACGTGCAGCTTGAGCAGGACCCGACCAATGTGTATTAATATTTTGGTAATGCCGAGACAGGTGGTTTTGGTGGTGGCGGTGACAGCGGCGATGGTGGTAGTGTTGGTGATGTTGGCACGACCACAGGGATTGGAATGGATTTTGGTGGACTCAAAATTGGAGGAGGAGGAACATAGACCTCGTCATTAGATGTGGATGAGGCCAACCTGTCACCTACAGGAGAGAAGTACATAACAGACTCAAAGAATGTAACATCAGCACTGACATAGTATTTCCTTTTTAAAGGATCATAGCAACATTATCCCTTATGAGTTTGAGAGTAACCCACAAAGACACATTTGACAGCACTAGGCGAGAGCTTGTCAAGACCAGGAGATAACTGATGAACAAAAGCAACAACACCAAAAACACGAGGAGTAAGTGAGAATAATTCCTTGTCTGGAAAAACAACAGAAAGGAAAATTTTCTCACCAAGTACCGATGACGGCATACGATTGACAAGATAACAAGCTGTAATGACGACATCTCCCCAAAAAGAAATAGTAGCACAACTCTAGATAAGTAGGGTTCGAGTAATATCAAGAAGATGACGATGTTTTCTCTCAGCGACCCCATTTTGTTGAGAAGTGTATGCACATGTGGTTTGATGAATAATACCTCTTGACGAAAAAAATTGTGAGAGAGAACGAGTGCAAAATTCCAAAGCATTATCAATACGAACATATTTCACATGAGAGGAAAAAACATTTGCACTTCATTGATAAGATTTCTGATAACATCTCCTGCTTCAGATTTATTCTTTAATAGAAAATCCCACGACACACGAGAGAAATTATCAACGACTACAAGATAAAACCTGTGTCCCTGGTGATCAGGGACACGACTTGGACCCCAAATATCGACATGAAGTAATTCAAAAGGGGAGCTACTGCTCCGACACTGACGACTAGGGAAGCTAGCTCTATGGTACTTTCCCAACTGACAGACTTCACACCGGAAGGAAGAACTCGGAGAAATCTGAGGCAAGAGATGACACATCTTCTGAAGGGGAAGGTGACCAAAGCGTAGATGCCATGTATACGGAGAGACATATCTAACTGCATGAGAGGAGACACCAGCATATGAACTCCGGGTCAGACGATAGAGTCCATCCTGCTCTGAGCCACAACCAATCACCCTGCCCGTTAGAATGTCCTGAAATATAAGAGAAGATAGGTCAAATATAGCGTGGCAGTGCAAATCCTTTGTAATCTGACTAATAGAAAGTAAGTTCATCGAAAAATCAGGGCATGTAAGACATTCTGTAGATGCATGGAAGGCGGCAAAGTAATCTCCCCCTGTCCAATAATGGGTGAATGAGTCCTATCAGCTATTACCACTGACCGCCCTGGTGGAATCTCCCTGTATGACATAAGTCTGTCTCTGTCGCGACAAAGATGATGTGTCACCGGAGTCCATGATCCAATTTGAGACATCAGAACTATAACATGATGTAAAAGCACAAGCACTACCTGAGATGCTAGCAATGGCAGAAGTACTGGCAGAAGCTGAAGCAGCAATATCTGAAGGGCCTCCTGGAGAATCTGTAGAAACATGAAGCATAATATCTCGCAATCTCGCAACAAGCTCATCAAACCTCTGATCCGAAGAAGATGTCGACGTAGATGCAACATGTTCGGCTACTCGTGCCGAGGCTGGAAATCCATGCTTAGAATAGCATGTATCTTCAACATGGCATGTCCGATGACAAAAAGTGCATGGCTGACGAAAACGACCACCTCGGCCACGAGGTCCACGACCACGGAATGAAGAAGAACCACCTCTTTCTCTGGAAGCCATCACCGAGGGTGGTGGAGTAGAAGCACTGGACGAGACAGAGATGCAGCTAAGCCTCCGATAGACGTCCTCCGTAGGAGGAATGGTAGCATCGGCAAGTATCTATGATCGGACAGCATCATATTCAGGATCAAGGGCCGCAAGTAGATTCCCCACCATGGTAGCATTCGTAAATGTCTTCTGTTTCTCGGGGGTGGCCGCGAGAGGAATAATATTGTAGAGTTTCTCAAACATCCCCCGCAGAGATGTATACATGGAGTGAAGTGGCCGTCCATTCTGCTTCTTTGTGAATATGTCATGCTGGAGCTCTAACATCTTGGTCTCATTCCGCACCTGTGAATATGTTGTCACCAGTATGTCCTACATCGCCTTAGCGGTGGGCTGATGGAGGTCATCATTAGCAATCTCCATCGACAACGTGCCTGACAGCCAAACCTTGGCATATGAATCATCAGCCTCCCAGGAGGCATAGATCCCAGTCTTCTCTGCCGGCTCTTCCTTGGTAAGAATATGCTTCTTACTGTTCAACTTCATGAGGCTTATGAACTGCATCGCCCAGAGCTCATAGTTCGTCCCATCCATCTTGACTATTGGCGCGGGATCTTTGAATGCGCATATGGAGGGCATATCAACTTTATTTTCTGACATGTCATCGGAGACGAAGAACTAGGATTTGTAGACGAAAAGACAAGTGTCTACATAAACTTCATAGGATTTAAGTGCATATATAGACTTTACGCACTCAAATCCATTGAGATGGCGGAGGAGGCGGACGCGGCAGAAGTCGGCGAGGGCAGGAACCGACAGGTGGACGCCGACTAGAGAGGACCCATCGAGGGACGGCGTCAGCGGGAGGGAGGGGCGGGAGGGGCGGTGCCGATTCGAGGGGAGGGTCCCAGCGATGGGAGGAGGGGATGGCCCGGCGGGAGGAGG
This sequence comes from Ottelia alismoides, assembly GCA_037367405.1. NCBI lineage: Eukaryota > Viridiplantae > Streptophyta > Magnoliopsida > Alismatales > Hydrocharitaceae > Ottelia > Ottelia alismoides. The sequence goes on from JAZKJV010011099.1 coordinate 821,352, forward strand.
GGAGCGGCGTTGAGGAGAAGGGGCGGTTGTACCCAGCGCGGCGGGACGGGCGGGAGGGAGGGCAACGGCTGTGGGAAGGGTTTAGAGTTTTAGAGTTTTGGATCTGATACCATGTTGGTGGAAAGAGTTATTGTATATTCCAAAGAACCCTAGGCTCTCTTATATAGAGACAGCCCGGAGGTAAATTACATAAGATGGAACAAAGAAAATAAAAATAGCATAAAAGATACACCAACTACATAATTATCTCTACAATGATATGCAATGGATCAAGAGGGTAAAGGAATTTCTGAGCTGATAGTTTATCACCAAGGATCTTGGCACCCTGCAATATTTCTTGGGGTTAGAGTTTGCCAGGAATCAACAGGGTCTTGCGATGACCCAAAGAAAGTATGTTACAGACATGGTAGTTGAGGCAGACATGACTGGGTGTCGACCTGCTACTACTCCTACATATCCCAGCATGAGGCTATACGATTATGATACCGAGGAGGTAGACCGGAGAAGATACATAATTGGTGGAAAATTTCTCTATGTTACTATCACTAGGTCAGCAATATCCTTTGCTATTAGTCGGGTTAGTCAATTCATGGAACAACCCTGACAGATATGCATGGATGCAATGTATATGATCTTGAGGTACCTGAAGTCATCCCCAGGCGCAGGATTGCTATTCAGGAAAGGAGGATCTCATACTATCACAACATGTGCAGAAGCAGACTATGCAAGATGTCCTATGGACAGGAAGTCTACCACAGGCTTCGCTGTGTTTTTTGGCAGATCTCTAGTAGCCTAGAAGAGTAAAAAGCAAATTGTGGCTTCCAGGTCAAGTGTCGAGTCAAAATATAGGGCTATGACACAAGGGAGCACAACGATGATGTGGGTCCGAGCAGTGCTAGCGGACTTATATATAGATGTGCATCTTCCTATGCAACTACAATGCGATAATCAAGCCCCCTTATTTGTTGCAAACAATCCTGCCTTTCATGAAAGAACTAAACATATTGAAGTAGCTTGCCACCATACACGGGACATGATCCAGAAAGGCTTTATCTCTACTTCCCATATCAGTTCAGGAGATCAAGGTGCAGATATTTTCACTAAAGTTTTCTTAGAGGACCTTTTCAGAAGTGTATATCCAAGCTGACCATGATTGACATCTATGCTCCATTTTGAGAGGGAGTTTAGAGATATGTTTATTTTTCTGTATTGTTTTCTCAGTTATTTTATTTCCGTCTATCTTATGCAATTTACCCATAAGTCTCTCCTCTATGTAAGAGGGGTTCCATGGAATATATAATTCTCATTCTTTTCCCAACAGTTAAAGATATAAAGAATCAAGATAGACTGCGTGACTAGTTAGATACAATGTTCGATGGCGTTACCGTTTGCTCTGGTCCTCTGTCTTGGTGTCAGCAACTCTGGAGTCTATGAAAGAGTCATTCCTGACCTGGATTACAGTGTTAAAACTAAAAAAGAAGAACCTGATTAAAGGTTGAGATTAAAACAAAGGAAAAATGGTTGTCATAACTATCGTTGCACTATCACAATACTTTCTTCGCTTTTGAATGTTTTTCTTACTCATTGCCAATGTTTTTCAGGAACCCAAGTACGTATCAGAGAGCTTTCTCCGGTGTAGCAGCCACTACGCCACTACCTAGCTACTAGCATTTCGCTATAGATTCAGGTGGGTGGTTTATTTTAGCACATTTCAGCTTTTATGTACATATTAAATATGAATATTTGGTAATACATGTATAAGCTCTTATATATGCGTATGGAAATCAGGTAGCTGCCTTTATTCAACTAGTATCTTTTCCTGCCATTTCAATTTCTAAACTTTAGCTATTGCACATTTTAATGATGTTCAGAATGTGATTCATATATGGAGATAGAACCAATCTGACTGCATCCCCACCTTTTTAGCATCAAAAAATAATTTCAATGATGCCATTGCTGATTGCTAGGATATGGAATGTGAAGATCGATGAACTGATTGGTTAAAACTCAGGATGCCACACTTCCCGCTCTAATGTGAGGACCCTCTTCATTGGAGTGATATTCTTCTGTGATAACATCTTTGGGATCAATAATCCAGCAGTTAAGATTCTAATATGCTAGGTAGGAACTAATGGTGCAGTTCCTTCAGTTTGCAATGATATTCGCTTTCAAGAGGAAGAGCTCCTCGAGAGGATGCTCTACTACCTCAGCCTCTACAAGTCAATCTTGGAGCAATAAGCAGAGATATAGTCCCTGTTCCATACAAGACCGCCTCTATAACGTCATAGACGCGTTCCTCTGTTGAGAAGGTCGCAAGTATGTGCTGAATGTGATGCTATCAAATCATAGCTGGGGTGCTTAATTTTTTTTTAAGTTTTAAGTACTATCTTATAAATGTTATAATTGCATTTTGATTTATACAATCAAACCGTAACGGGGTTATATAGTGTAAGATGGGCATTTTGCAGAGATACTGATAAGCATGAAGTATACATGGGATAAGATGTAATTATGGAATTGTACAGGTATGGCTTTAATGTATTGACATTCTTATTGGGACGATCCTGATTAACATTGACCGGTTGGTTGCAGGGTGGGCTAAATTACAAACTAGCATGCATTATCTCCTGGCTCGCGTAGACCTGAACTGACAACCTACGTCTGGTATGTTATATTCATGTCTGATTATCAAGTTTAAGTATGTAGATAGTCCTCAAGCTTGTCAGATAGCCTTGCTGTAATTGCAGACTACTAAGGTTGTTGAAGGGTGCAGATTGTCTGAAAGCATGTTTGTTATCCAACTGGGATTGAAGCTGTTTCCAATTCAATGTTTGTCATGATAAGGAGCTCTGTTTCAATTTGAAGATTATACTCCTGGAAGAGATGTGTAACTTGGAGGGACTGAAAGCACTACATTCTACTAAAATTACCATCCAAGGCTTGCACAGGTGCATGCTTTTTAGGAGCATAACATCAACATGGACACAGGGAAGACGCATGAAAAGAAATACTTCTGACGAGTGATGAAAGGAAGCTAGCAACCACATATAAGATCGAACAGAACGATCTCGTGGTCAGCGAACTTCCATATGGGCTTGCTTCTATCGCAAGTGGGCCTGAATACTTGGTTCGGTTGCCTTGACAGTCCTAAATGCTTGAGCACTAAGTCGGTTTGATTTTGCGTTTGAATAGATCGGGCATCTTGGTGCAGGATCCTTTCATCTGAAACCATGATTTGAATCTTTACCCGTCTTCTAAAGAAGTGTGATAGCAGGTATCGGGTGGAATTGAGAAATCACTCACAAATTTCATTCCCTATAGTCTCGTAAATTTTCCTCGGTTGAAGATCCTCGCCCAATAAGAAAAAGGCCCCTCTTACATAGACTTTCTTTAGAACCACTATTCCTGCAAGTAAATTCAGGTGTAAGTTTGATTAGCTTTTCTATTATTATTGTATGTAGGGTTGGGCATCGGGTCGGGTCAGATTTGAGTTGGTCCAACCCAAGTCTATGTAGGTAAATGGGCTAATGGGTCGGGCTTAGGCCCGTTTTATTTTCAAATTCCAGGCTCAAACCCAAACCCAGCTCAAACAAAATGGATCGGGGTCGGGATGGCCCAATTTAACACCTATGTACACAAATATCACGTGTTCCGTTTTTGCATTTATCTGGTTGTTTCTTATGCACGTGTGCATGTTTAAGATTTTAAGTACGTTAACTAATTCATGATTCTTACATTAGTTGTATGTTGAACATAGAAAAGTGGTATAAAATATGGCGATTTAAACCAACATTCAATCACCATTATATATTCTATTATAGATGCGAGCACTATGACCCTACACAGATTAGTTACTTACAGTTGTACATGCTCTAACATTTGAGGACACATATTCCATTCTTACGTATTAATATAATAATCTTGCATGTTAGTGTAATAATGTCCTCAATCCATGTTAATGGATATGATTATTAATGGGTCTAAGCATTTATTCTATACTCAAAATAAGGATATGAAGTTAGAACATGGTATTTGGAATGAACATGAATATACTGGATATAATTATATCATATAGGTTGGGCTATCGGGCTTGTGGGTTCGGGCCTTCTCAAGCCTGAATCTGGCTTGATAATCAATACATGCTCATTTTGAGGATCATGGTCTACCCATTAAATTTCGGATTTGGGTTTGAATCGGCTTGTATAGGTCGGGTTTTGGATCAGATCGGGCCGGTCCAGCTCAATTTCCAACTCCCAACTGTGTACAGTCAATTTGCTAAACATACATATACATGAAAAATGGGGCCACCCTTTGGTGCTACGTCTTGAAACTTTTTGCCTTTTCTAGATTTAATATTTTTAAGAGATTTTGGGGTTCGAGATCACTATATACGATTAAGCTATGACCCTTCCACTGAAGGTACTCAAAATCAATGGTCTTGGTATTGTCAAATTAGCCACCTTCGATGATGTAGAGATATAACTATCATATTCTCATAAATTTGGATATACTTATTATTTTTGTATTTATTTTAGTTTCCAAAATCGTGTCCTTACCATTAATTTTTGATTGCCTCCCAGCTCATATAAGTACGCGCACACATACACAAACAAATTTATGACATGTACATATATATGTACATATTGTCAGCGAAGCCTACGATGGTCTCATCATCGACAAACTTTGATCTTCTCGTGATGAAGGAGCTAGAACTATCTCGATTGACTTAAAATTATAAACACGCATTCTTCTTATTAAAATTATGTAGTTCTTAAAATGATCATCAGAGCTAACAACCATGGTAGCTCCACACGCACACGAGTGCGCATACACACACGCGGTACGCATACATACATATAATAAGCAGACCTAATTGTTTATTTTTTAATATACCCTCATGTTCAAACAGTCTATAGAACTGATTACTTATTTTGTCACGAGGCAGGCATCTTATTTTATCATTATGAATGTCGGTGTTGCAGAGCAGTCCATGTTATTGTTCAAAACCATTTATATTTGTCGCTTTCTGGTCTGCAAATAAGCCAATAATTGATCTGATGCAGCAATTCTGGTTGTGGTTCTTTGTTTGTGGAACATGTGAGATTTGAAGTGAAGTTCCCATCACTTGACCTGTTTGTTTTGGATTTTTCTTTGGTCTGTGCGTTCGGTTCAGGAATAAGCAGGAAATAGGATGTGGAATAAGGAGAATAATGATCTATTCTTTGTTCGGCTGGAGGATAGGAATAAGGAGAATAAGGTGAAATAAAGGTAGGTAAGGTGGGATAAAGATAGGAATAAGAGTGAAATAAGATGGAATAATGAGGAATAGTCGTACCACTGAGAACCGTGTCGGGAGGAGAATTGGCCCCTTATTTCATGGCCTATTCTCCAACCAAACAGGGCCTAAGATTATTGTTTGCTTCAATTTTCTTCTCCTTCTGACCTCAATCATTATAAGATACAATTTTATTCTGACTTCATCACATTCGGAGTTTTTCACATGATGGAAGTCTCTTTAAAATTGTGAAGTTTGCCTTTTTCTCACACATTTAGTCTTTTATTAATATTACATTAGCAATGGGGTTAGAGGGGGGGAAAGAGTAGAGAATAGGATTACCATATATTTTAAAGGGTTTTTATCAGTTGTGGCGCTTTGAGATGTTGCAATATCAGTTATACTTCTTTTTTTAGGAATATATCGGTTGTGCCCCCGATTTCGTGGCATTTTATTACTTGTACCTCTCAGGTTAGTTGTTGTCCATCCCCAACACAAACGGACGTTAACCTTGGGGATCCAAAATGAATTAAATTTAAACAAATGGTTGTTGTGGCCTTTCATTCCCCTCCTCCACCCCAACCTCCTCCTTCTCCTCCGTCCCAGCCTCCTCCTCTGGCTCCCCCTCCTCCTCCAACACCCCCTCCTCTTCCTCAGCCCCATGCTCCTCCATCGCCCGATGCTCCTCATCCTCTCTAGCCTTGTCTTCCGGCTCCCCTTCCTCCCCCTCCCCTCCGCCCTAGCCTCCTCCTACGGCCCCCTCCCCCCACTCCCCCTTCTCATTCAGCTCCCCTGCCTCCTCCTCCCCCTCATCCAACACCCCATCCTCTTCCTTAGCCTTCTGCTTCTCCATCGCCCGAACCTCTGCCCTAGCCTCCTCCTGCGGCTCCCCCCCTCTCCCTCTCCTTTCTCCTATGGCTCATCATCCTCCTCCCCCTCCTCCAACACCTCGTCCAGCCTCTCCCTAAGCCCAACCGCCACCGCCTCGCTGCTCCTTGCAGCATCGAGCCACATTCGCCCCTCCACAGTGAGTCTTTACACCCTCTCCTCCAGCTCAGCGTTGCGCCCCATCGCCGTCATGAGCTCTGCCTCCTTCTCGCGATTTCTCCGATGCCGCCAGGGCAACGACACCCCAATGCCGCTATCCCACCTCCTTGAGCCCTGTCCTGAACATGGCTTTGAGTGTCACCCTCACCTCCTTTTCGGGACTCCGCCAACTGCTTCCCGACGAGTGCCTTCCTACCTCCAGAGATGTACGCTCCGCGTTGCTGTGGTGGGAAGGGGACTCGCAAGGCGAAGTTGCGGCGGACACGCCGTCGAATGGAAGAGTGGGAGACTTTCCTCATAGAGAGGACGTTGGACAACGACAAGCCAGGGGATGTTGATGCCACACGAGTACATCAAGATGGTATGGAGGGAGGTGCTCGACGCGTACCTCTGGAAGAGGATGGGTTGAAGGAGCAGTCAGGGTTATTCTTCCAGATATGCCCCTCTTTACTATGCCATAGTTTGATTAAACCGTGGTTAAGTTGAACTTATGGACGGTCAAAGTAACAGATGGGTACAAGTGATAAAATGTCAAGAAGTTAGGGGTACATCTGATATTCCTAAAAAGGGAGGGGTATGACTGATATTGCAACAACTCATAGGGGTACAACTGATAAAAACCCTATATATTATACATACATACATACATACATACATACATACATACATACATACATACGCGCGCGCGCACACACACAGTGTGTGTGAGAAAATGGAGCATGCTACCTTGGAGCATGTAACTTACATGTCGCCTCCTTTTTTCCCCTTTTGCTGAAATAAAACCTAGGGGCATTTAAATCACCCTATCTCATCATAATATCATTCAAAATTGAACTTAATTCGAGACTTTCATCCCCTCTATCAAGACGGTCAAAGTTTAACAATTCTAGAATGGTTGAAATTAAACCCCTCCATATGAACATGTTAGGAATATCTGTTTTATATGAAATTAGAAACACATATTCTACTTATTGTTCTAAGTAAATCTCCCAAAGATTTCATTTCAAAATTAGAAAAATATAGAAAAAAAAGGTGGGAGCATGCTCGTATATACTCCCAAGGAACATGTGCACACACGCACGCATGCGCACGCATACAACATACGGTTTTAAAATGAATAGATTTGAAATTTTTATCTGGAGCAGGAGAAGAAGATCTCCCTAGTTTTGATCATTTTATTTTAAACAATCACTTTAAACAACATACGGATAGTGAACAACAAAAATATAAATAAATGCCATATCAATTAATGATTTACTGAAAAAATTAATTTAAATTCCGTCAGGAGCCTAATTCATTAAATATACAAACAGTAAATCCAGTTAACACTGAGTGAGCCTCTTGGTAATCTTACTTAAAACTTCAGTAATATATGTGCATGGATTTTATCATCATGAGATTAACTTTACAATCACATATCAAAGAGCTAAAGGTCTCTCAAATCATGACTCATCCAATCATGAATTTTCAAAACCAAATGGCTCAAAAAATGTGGGCCAAATCATTCCTATCTTGCCTTGAACCAGAGGAAAAGAATACTTATTGATCCATAAGTTGCATTAAAATAGAGTTCTAGAATAAAACAAGAAAACCTCAAGCAATACCTAATTTGGACTAAAATCCTATAATTCATGCATCTATTCCTTACAGAACCCTGTTAAAATCATTAGGAGCGGTAAAAGTATCATACCTATTGAAGGGGACCTAAATTGGCTCCTTGGCTACTACATGTCTTGCTAATCAGGCTAACACATAAGTAGATTACATATCATTTCAACCACTATTTGATGGGAAAAGAAGAGGAAAAGGAGTGTTTTCGGTTCCAAGTTGTTGGAGATGACAAGACCCTCAATATGGGGAGAATGTGACATCTTTTATAAGATTTTTCTGCATGGAGATGGGTTGCCATGTGTCTTGGGGCTGAAATAGATTTCAGCCTCCAACATCTCTTTTAAATGCCCTTAGCTTCTACTATAATTACAAATGCAGCCACCATCATTTCTTTTTTTTAACCAATGCCAACTATCTCCATGCAATTTTCTTAATATATAAATTTCATTCTTATTTTTTTATATGAGGGTAATTTATAACAATATCCTTTACCATCCTATAATTATCCAATTGGTTTTATTTTTTATCTAAGCCATTCTTTGCTACTACTTATGGGATTATGATCTTAAAGTCCATTATAACAATCTTAAAATAAGATCATCGCAAACTTTTAAGAAGAAACCTCTTTAAAATAATTGTCTTAAAGAGACACATACCATCATCCAAAAAATAACAATCTTAAATAGATTAACATAAAGTTTGAGAGACTACCTCATAACAATTCTAAGTACCATTATCAAAATTGGTCCTCTCGTTCCCATTTA